>CAMXCT020001402.1:275962-308462 GCA_947184155.2 Cladocopium goreaui | reverse complement strand
TTGCCTCTGGCGAGTTCTGCAAAAGTGGTCATTTTTGGAGGTTGCAAATGTCGCGTAGCCTCGTTTCGCGTGGCAGGCGTGGCACTTTGTGGCATTCCAACGTGTTTTCATACAGTGTCAAAAATCGGTTTGTGTGACAGGGGCAATACTTTTGCGTCGTTTTCAGAAGATGAGTTGCGTTTCTCGTGGCAGGCGCAGCACTTTGGTGACCTCCATCTTCGTTTTGCGTGGCAGGCGCAGCGCTTCAGACGTGTCGTGTTGTGTTTTCTGCGAATCGCACTGTCAGGGCTGCGTCAAGTGGTGGCAAGGTGGCATTCCAACTACGTGTTTCATAAAGTGTCGAAAATCGGTTTGTGTGACAGGGTTTGCGTCGTTTTCAGAAGATTAGTTGCGTTTTTCGTGACGGAAGCCTCGCACGAAACATCGATTTTGAGGTAGGTAGCAAATTTGGAGCCTCATCAAAAAAATCGTAGGAAAACATCGATTTTGAAGCTACAAAGTGTGAAAATTAGAGGATGTCTCGCGCGAAATGTTGGTTTTGAATCCCCCTGCACATTTACCCCCCTGACCCAAGGCAACCATTTTGTAAGGGACCCAGGAGTTAACCTTACAAACATCCATGGTTAGGGGTTTACAAAATGGGCTGGGCACCAGGCTTGGTGTGATTCCCCAGCAAACACCGGTGAACCCAAAAAAAAATCAAAAATCGGCTCCTTACAAAATGGTTGCCCCAAGTTAATTTCCATGCCCCAAACCCAATCATCTTATAAGCTTGTGTCTTAAAAAATGGTTTGTTTGGAAACATGTCCTGCTTGTACAAGTCCAACTTTCCCCAGGGAACCCCGCAAATTTTTTTCCCAGTCCCCAAAGTTTGGAAAAAATCCCAGACAGTTTGATATCACCTTTTCTGGTTGGTTGACTTAGTGGTGTCTTGCCGGTTCTTCACACATCAATGGTGGAACCCAAACAAAATTAGAGAAGAAACCCTGGTTCCTGGACATGGCCAAGATTTCAATACCCTTTTTTGCACTGCCTGAAATGAACCCCAAATTGCGTTATGAAATGATTGGCCCCGAGTTCATTTTGTAAAGAAAGTTGGCTCTTACAAAATGATTTGCCCAGCAAAAAAACACGCTTTTTACAAAATGGCATGGTTGACCAGAAAAATGTCCTTACAAAATGCATCCTTTTGTTAGAAAAATGCCCCTGGAATGGAACATGGGTCAAGCCATTTCATAATGGAAATGTACACATGGATGGTTTTGATGCTCCCACGTGTCTCATCTCGATGCTCTGGTTTTCTTGTGGCGTTGCCGTGTCTATGGGGGAAGCTGCAAAGCCTATCCTTCTCGAAGGTTCCCAGCAGGTTAAAATGTCGTTTTGCGTGGCAGGCGTGGCACTTTGTGACATTCCAACATGTTTTCATAAAGTCTCGAAAATCGGTTTGTGTGACAGGGGCAATACTTTTGCGTCGTTTTCAGAAGATGATTTGCATTTTTCATGGCAGGCGCGGCTCTTTGGAGACCTCCATCCTCATTTTGCGTGGCAGGCAGCAGCACTTTTAGACGTGTCGTGTTGCGCGTTTTTGCCAGTGACAACATGCAAATCGCGTGGCAGGCGTGGGACATCGTGAGAGTGTCATTTTGCGTGGCAAGCGTCGCATTTGGGAAACTCTACACTTTACACTCTACACTTTACACTTTAGACTCCAAACTCTGCGCTTTACACTTCACGATCTACACTTGACACTCCACAGTCTACACTTTACACTTTACACTCCACGCTTTACACTTTCCACTCCACACTTTACACTTTACACTTGACACTCCACACTATACGCTTTACATTTTACACTCTGCACTTTACACTTACACTCCACACTCCACACTCTACCCTCTACACTTTACACTTTACACTCCACACTTGACACTTGACACTTTACACTCTACACTTTACACTCCACAGTCCGCACTTGACACTTTACACTTTACACTCCACACTTGACACTTGACACTTTACACTCTACACTTTACACTCCACAGTCCGCACTTGACACTTTACACTTTACACTCCACAGTCCACACTTGATACTTTACAGTCCACAATTTACACTTTACACTCGACACTTTACACTTCACACCCCTCACTTTACAATTTACACTCCACACTCCACAATCCCACTTCACGCTCTGCACACCACATTCACCACTCAACACTTCACTTTCTTCACACTCCACACTTTGCACTCCACCCCATTCCATATTCCACAGTCTACAGTGCACTGGTACGGTAACAGGGGGCATATGTACAAGACTGTTCAAATAACTTGTTAAAAAAAACGTGTCCTACGTGACTGCGTTCGGGTTCGTGGGCTGCATCTTGTTTGGTGAATATGTTTTTGATTATGTTTTCGTTTTTTGTTTTTAAATGATTTTTTTTGCTAAAATCAACTTTCTCTGTTCAAGCCGGTGTCATAAATTTAGGTTTTAATACTAAAATGGTCATCCATGACTTGGATGATTGGGGGGGTACCCTCATTTTAGGAACCCCCCTAGTAGATGTAGATGTTTGCCTTGAATTCTCGTCTCTTCGGGACGCCCAATACATTAAAATATTTGCTGCCAATAACAGAAGCCACGGGGTTCAGTAGATAATTTATTGTGGTGGCTTGAACATTGTCACCTATAATATGGAAATCAAGCCACATATTCAAGTCCGAAAACCGAAACTGATTAGCACTTCTAGTGCAGTTTCCCCTAACAATGACAAACTTTACTGGTGACTACTGGTGTGTCCACCCATAAATCCACACATTCTCATTTATTTCATTCAAGAGCCATGATCAAAAGACGGTAAAACAATGGGCTATGGTCATCCGATAGTGGGAATCCAAACACAATGGCTATATGATGGTATACCCTCTGGTTATTTAAAATAGCCATTGGAAATGACCCATTTATAGATTGTTTACCCATGAAAAATGGTGATTTTCCATGGCTATGTTAAATAACCGGAGGGTATATGTAGCAATATGAAATCCTCAAGAAAATAGGATGATGACCATCGCAAATCAAGGCATGTTTTGACGACACGGAGAATGGATGGGTCCGCTGGGGGGATACTCCAGCACTTGGTGACATGATTTTTTTTTTTTTTTTGGGGGGTTGTCTTTTAGCCCCCAAGCATCAGTTCATATCAGATATATCCCACCTTTCATGGTGAACACCCAGATTTCATGGTGAAATTTCGGGACATTTTGGGCATAGTTACGCCATGTTACGCCTAACCACTCCGATGTGAGGTCGTGATCAAATTCGCCTGAGCTGGCACCGAACAAGCTGGCCCCTCCACCACCAGCAGCAAAAATGTTGCCTCCCAGGGATCAAAGTTGTTCTGGGAGACCCCCGTACACGAAATCGCGAGAAGTTGACACACATAACTTGATTAACGTTTGGGCTTATGAGATATAAGTATATCTGGTTGGTGGTTGAGCCTACCCCTCTGAAAAATGATGGAGTTCGTCAGTTGGGATTATTATTCCCAACTGAATGGAAAAATAAAACATGTTCCAAACCACCAACCAGATATATAGTTAATGTATGTTGATGGGTTTATAACCAAACATCACTGTGGGGCCTCACCTTGTACCAAATTATAAAGAAACTGTCTTTAGTGTCTGAACAAACTTGGGCTGAACTTGTACCACATACTGTGGATGGAAGAAATCCTGCACCACCTTGGATGGTTGAAACCCTATAAATAATGGGATAAACCATCTATCAACTGGTGCAGGATTTCTTCCATCCACTGTATATCCAAATATGTTCGAATATGAATACGATATACGTCATGATTCGTCATGGCTCAAGATGGTTCAAGCATGGGGTACCCAATGACCCATGGCTGATCATGCATGGAATCTGATCACCCACAAGGGTAGTATAGCTGAGGTATCAAGAAGAATCATCATATGTTATATGACTGTCATCATACTGTCATCCTTTTTTATCCATTCAATTTCATTCAATCAAGATAAAACAAGCTATTTTTCATCGTCAGTTCATTCATAACTGGTTGGTGGTTGAGCCTACCCCTCTGAAAAATGATGGATTTCGTCAGTTGGGATGATTATTCTATTCCCAATTAATATGGAAAGTCATAACACATCTTCCAAAATATTTCAAACCAACAACCAGTCTTTTCAACTTCGATGATGGGATTAACCAGGGACGTCCCGTGCCTCCCTTGAAGATCTCCGAGGCGGAGCCCTCGGGCCACCCGATGTTGGTTGGTGCAAACCCTGTGAATAGCATTGGGAAAAACAATGGTTATACCATGGGAAAAAAACATCACATAAACCATAATAACCAAATAAGAAGCAAATAATAACCATATAGCTAATGAAGTTAGGTGTGTCAACTTCGCTATCGTTTGGGGCCTCACCATTATAGTATTTTTGTTGGTGTAATGGGAAATTAGTATGAGAATATGATGTCAAATGGGAGGTAATCCAGGATATGTTTGAAAATAGTCCATTCACATCCGATTTTTGGTAATGGGGATAATCATGAGAATATCATGGGAATATAACCATGATGGGATAGTGATATTGATGGAATATGCATGGGGATATCATGTGATAAGAATTGGGATACTACTCTTCGGTGTCAGCTCTATGGCTGGCTGGGAAATCCATGCAGGCTTCTCACTGGAAAAATCCTCCACCTTAACCGGCCATGATAACCGGAGGGACATGGAAAACACCAAACACATTGAAACTGCAAGGCAGACAGATGGGACACCATGGGGATGTGGGGAAATATTTAGACATGTAATTGTAGAATCGACCACGAAACACACGTATTCGAGATGGTCGATGGTGAATTTCGCCCAAGTTGTGGCAGTTGAATAGGGAAGAGGATGATTAACCAATCGATATGGTGGATATATGTGGATATATTACAACATATAAACAGGTCAACCAACAAAATAAGGAACGCTCAACCATCCCGACGCGTGTAAAACTGAACCTATGTTTTTGTCAGTTTTGAATCATTGGAGTACAGCATCATTGAACACCAATCCCGGAACAATTCTTGACAAGATTTCCACCTGCGATTCGGCAAGTTTCCATTTGATTGGTTTCAAATTGCATCTGAAAACTTCATAAAACTTCAATCTATCATGTTGTTTGGTAAACTCAATCGCTCCAAATGGCTCCACCCATTACATAGGTAAGGATCCGTTGTCTGGGTCCATGTGTTCAACCCCAAACTTTAGATTCGTCAAATTGCAAACGCAAGGCAATTGGGACAGTGACCTTAGGAGTTAAGTTAGTTAAGATGCTTCATAGATGCTTCAAAATCTTCAACTCTTTGTTCTTCATTACTTTCTTCATTTTAAGTATTCCTTACGGGGTGATTTTGATAAAGTCTCTCCCCGTTGCTCCAGTTGGCCCGTGAGGGCCGTGAAGGCTTGAGCTGCTGACGCTGGAGGCGCCAAACAAAGAGCCAGAACCTGGACCCGATTCGACACACTCGACGGATCTCGACGGATCTAAACCAAACAGCCTCCAGGCCTCCAGGTCCTCCAGTCACCATGGATTCTTTGCGGAAACCCCACGGGACTGGGACCAATCAAAATGTAAAACATGTCAACGGATGGGATTGTAGCATCTGGATGCATCTGGTGTCAGACATTGCTAGCTTCGCTAGAAAAAACGTGGGGAAATCCTGGGATTTTTCCGGCCAAGTTTGACCAGAGGCTACCATAAGACTCCATAAGCTAACATTACGGCACCCTATGGTTTCCAAGGTTAGAATGGACTTCAAATAATATCCAAATAGACATGCTGCCATGCTCAAAAAACTGCGCGGGGCCAGTGTTTTGTTATTTACCAAACGACGGGCTCTAAACCCTAAAACCCTAAACCCTAAAACCCTGAAAACTCAGAATCCGAAAGCAGAAAACACTGCGTATACGCAGTATTTTCTGCATTTCTCTTCTCATGTCAATGTTGCAATCCGGGCAAACCACAGGGTCTGTGCGTAACATTACGCGCAAACACCCCGATTCGCCCACACCCCTTCTATGCTGTACACTTGGGGATATCAAACGTTAGACTTTACATTCAATTGGGAAGATCAACAAGGGTATTTAGGGAATATGAATTTCCCACCCCCGTTAAACTTTACATTCATTGAAGATCTTCAATAAGGGTTTAATTCTCCCACCCCCACTTTACATTCATTGAAGATCTTCAATAAGGGTTTAATTCTCCCACCCCCGTTAAACTTCTACATTCATTGAAGATCTTCAATAAGGGTTTAATTCTCCCACCCCAGTTAAACTTCTATAAGGGTTTAATTCTCCCACCCCCGTTAAACTTCTACATTCATTGAAGATCTTCAATAAGGCTTTTAATTCTCCCACCGCCGTTAAACTTCTACATTCATTGAAGATCTTCAATAAGGGTTTAATTCTCCCACCCCCGTTAAACTTCTACATTCATTGAAGATCTTCTACATTCATTGAAGATCTTCAATAAGGGTTTAATTCTCCCACCCCCGTTAAACTTCTACATTCATTGAAGATCTTCAATAAGGGTTTAATTCTCCCACCCCCGCTAAACTTCTACATTCATTGAAGATCTTCAATAAGGGTATGATGATGATGATGATGATGATGATGATGATGATGATGATGTGTAAGAGACTCGCACAGGTCCCTATGCTGTGCGTGCCGATATACAACATGAAGTTAACCATGATGCAAAAAACTCTCATTTTTATCACGTTTTCAGCACATACGAAGATGGCCGCCGACAAGCGCGGGCAAATCGAGGTGTTTGCCCGTAACATTAGTAGGCTTGAACCATATTGAATCATGTTGGTTTGTTCAGCCAGTCGTTTCGCAGGCTCCCATTCGCTGCCAAAGTCAGCCCAGTGTCACCGGTTTCCATGGTTTCCACCCTGACTTGGACTGGTACCCGCATATGAACACATTCGGAGTATGGCATATTTCTTTCAATTATAACATATATGTGAATCGTGAGTGAATCGCGAGTGAACTTTGCTATAAACCCTCGGCCGTGGAATCCATGACATTGCTATAAACCCTCGGCCGTGGAATCCAACAACATTGCTATAACCCTCGGCCGTAGAACCTCGGCATTGACTCAAAAAGTACGGCCTTAGGACTTTTTGGGATATATCTGGGTATATCTGGGTAAATTAAAATAATTCACTAACCTGAAATAAGGCCATTTGGGGATGATTCCCCTTACTAACCATGATTCCAGTGAGGTCGCAGTGAGGTCGTTATAATTACCCAGATATATGTACATGTATATATATATATCATAGCCACGTTCTTCCTTCACAAAGCTGAAAGTCGCAGCCAAAAATGGTTCTGGAAGTCGACTGATAGAACTTCGTCACGACTTCGTCCATCTGTTGGTGATTTCCCAAACGATGCCTTCAACCGACCAGTTCGACAGTATCATTAGATGATACCTCCGTTTTTGATTGTTTATAGTCATGGATATGATATATCACCATATATAACCTTTTCTTGCTGGTTATATGAAGCAAAGAGCATGGTTTTAGACAGATTTAGACCAGATATTTCCAGTTTTGGTGAGTTCTGCAGCTTTTCATCGACCAAGTAACTAGCACCGGGAGTTCCAAAGATGCTCGGCGACGCCGAGGGCGTAGAGCTGCTCGATGCTCCAAAGATGGAGGCCATCGGAGCAGCCGAACCTACCCAAAATTGGATGGAAAATCCACGGTTTTTGGGGATTTCAACGGGAAAATCATCAGTTGATATCAGTTGAACAATTTAGATATGTCAAATAAACGTATATAAATGTTCCAATCTCAGTTCCAATTTCTATACGATTTTTGGTCATGTTTGTTTTTTTTTCAACAGACTGATGCAGACTGTGAAATCCTGGCTGAGAAATCCCGCACTCCATTGGGTCCATGGGCATTGAAATGGGAATACCATCGGATGGGGCCCCCCAGTGATGTGAACATTGGTTGATAAACCATAACAAGACCCCCATGAACTAGTTCGTTATATCTACCATAAACCATAGAATTCAGCCACTTATAAACCTACTTAGCTAGTCATGTTTGATTGCCAAAAGGTAAGAAATTATGCTAGTGAAAAGGACCACATCTTTGGCCGTACGAGCGCCAGAAGTGTAGAACGTACTATATGTTTGCTCTGAGTCGTTGGCGCCAAAACAAGTTCTCCAACTGGGAAAATCAGATGTTTGAATAAACTACCCTCTGGTAATTTGACATAGCTATGGAAAATACACCATCTACCATCTGGCTATTTAACATAGCCATGGAAAATCACCATGTTTAATAGGTAAACCATCTATTTCTATGGGCCATTTTCCATGGCTATGTTAAATAACCAGAGGGTATCTAGTATAAACCTCTATTAATTCAGCCCCACATGTCCAACAACTCCGGCGTCGCCGGCTGGCCTGTTTTCGTCGACTCAGCGTCGTCGGGATCGTCTTTGAACTCCTTGTCTTCACCTGTCGACGTCCGAATCCAACTGCTTGGACTACAAACAATGGGACAATGGGACTAATTATCATCCCCTGGGTTATAATTATGGCTCTAATATTTTAGTAACAATGGTACTATACTGGGACTATAATGGGACTATGATGGGACTATAATGGGAATACGATGACATAACTATGACCAATATGATATATAGCCATGATCTGAATGGGAATACGATACAAATAATGAACATACAGGATGGGGCCCCCAGTCGATAGCGTTCAGTTGCCTTAGAAGTGGGTGGCTGAATGAACTATCGTTTATGGTAGATATAACGAACTAGTTCATGGGGGTTTTGTTATGGTTTATAAACCAACTTATAACTGGGGGCCCCATCCTGTATAGATTGTAATGATAATCTAAAAGAACATCTAGTAATCGGCCCCTCTATTTTTCTCCAAAACAACACAAGATCGATTCAGTGTTTTGTTTTTTTCCGACTCAAAACCGGTTTATTTTTTCATGGTTTGTCCCGACTAACTTGGATAACTTGGGGTCTCCAATTTTCAGAAACTCATCAGGGAATCAGAAACCTCCTGAGATCCTGCTGAATAGTCTGCCGTTTCGGGGCCTTCCCAAGCATCATCGTTCGTGTAGATCTTCGATGGATCCAAATCGTATCGCTTGCAAACCTCCAAAGAGATGGCTTTTTGATGCAAAACTTTGGGTAAAACAATGTCATAAACGCACCATCCCCCAGAAAAATCACCATAAAATTATAGGTGGTATAAACTTACCATTCCCAGTCAGTGGTAAGTTTATGGCATTGTTTTACCCACATTACTCCCAATACCCTTCAGCAAGCAAACATGCCAATGGGAACTGCCTCTAAATGGAGGCTTATAGTTGGGAAAATCATAGATACATGGGGTATTTTCCAGCCACGGAGCTGACACCAAAGTGTCACCACCAAAGCATGGGGAACATTCTGATGATCAGCATGATTTGTTTGGGGTTCTCTCTATTTTTTCAGAGAAAGCCACTTTTTGGTGTTTCTCAAAATTGGGGTCCCCTCATCACGATTGATTTCCCATGGTTTCAAAAATGACCAATAGTCACGCGGATGAGAGCATGGGGTCCGCAAGGCTTAAGAGACATCCAAATGATAGTCGTAACCACAAATACATACCAAATTCGAAATAGTTGATTACGTACTGTAGATGGAAGAAATCCGGCACCAGTAGGTAACTATTGGTAACTATGAAACATTGTAAATCATGGGAGTGCAATGGTATAAAGTATAAACCAACTGGTGCAGGACTTCTTCCCAGAGTATCCCATCAAATATCCCTTAAGTAATATCCTCAGTCCTGATGTTATGGTGAAATCTCAGTCCTCAATCATTAAAAATTACTGTTGGTTTTATATCTCCATGAAACATCATTCAATCCCCATGAAATATTGATGAAACATCCCCGCTTCATTGCGCGAGACAGAATAACCACCGATTATATCCACTCCCACGTCATTTCATCCCCATATATCATATATATCTTGATATACATGTATAGACAGATAGATAGATAGATAGATAGATAGATGGATGGCTAGATAGATAGATAGATAGATAGATAGATTAGATTAGATTAGATTAGATTAGATTAAATAGATAGATAGATTAGACAGCATATATGTCTTTATCTATATCCCTATAAAGATCATGAACAATATATCTCCCATTCCAAATCTACAGTATTTTCCTATGCAAAAACACCATAGAACCGTCAAAAGCGCTGTCCTTCTTAAAGAGGATCACCTCTTTGCCCTTGTGCTTCTCCATGAGGCCCTTCACATCGTTCCTTTCTCGCCGCTACCGGGAACTTCATGGGATACCAGAAGATCGATATAGAATCCATATGAAGCTGTGATACTGGGATTTTATGGGATTTTATGGTGGTTTAATGGGATTTAATGGGATTTACCCTCTGGTAAACGTTTACATATGGAAAGATCCACCATGCTATTTTCATGGGTAGTCATCCACTATTTCGACTGGGCCATGGCTTCACCAGGCCGGGCCCAAATGGCAACGAAATCCTGGGACCATGGACCATGGTTTCTTGGTGCAACTGCCATGCGACTGTTGGTTCTTTGGTACTTGAATGGGCAACCGGAGATATAACATCACATCACATGACATCGCATCACATCATATCAGCATTTTTCGAAAGTTATATCTGTGACTATCTGTTGATGTTTCCGGGTCTCCGGGAAGACTTCCCTTCAAGCCACCCTGCTCCATCAAGTTCAATCGTCGATCGTCACGCCAGCTGCTTCCAAGAGTCAATTTCATGGGGTTCCTGGCGCCGGCTCGGTGATTCTGAGATTTCATGGCTGTTCACTATTGACAGATCCAATTTTAACCATAGATTAACCATATAGATTAACCATATAGATTAACTGTGATTTGGACAATATATATAGAATTAACATAGATTAACATTAACCATCATTAACCTATGTAAAGCACCTGCAGTTTCATCCTTTAAACACAATGGGCAGCTTTGGCCACAGCATTCCAGCTCCGTCCGAGTCGTTTCGGTCACGTTGTTCCCCGCTCCTCCGGCGGTAGATGGCTTCAATCTGCACGCGCCAGAAATCCTCTTTGGTTTCCACCTTCACTGCCTCTGAAGCTTCAGGAGCCTCTTCACCTGGGGGTGGCATGTGGTGTGAGTCACGACTTGGAAAATCACACCTGAAGCAGGTCTTCCTTTGAAGGTTTCAAAGACTAGGGGGTTTGAAACAGTCACTTTTCTCGTCCTTTGTTACATCCTGTTGACATATGTTGATGGCCTACATGGGTTTTGTTGTTGCATTTTCATTTCACACCTCTTGCAGATGCCAACCGCGTTTGATAGACTCTCTCCCTCTATCTGTATATATATATATATGTATATAGTGATATATATATATATATAGTGTATCACACACACACATATATATATATTGTACAGTAATATGTATAGTATACACCCTCCCGTAATCAAATGTGGCAATAAAACAACACCCATTTATACGTGATTTTCCCATTAACACCTCCATTTTTTCGGGCTTCCCATTGCCACGGTTGACAACCTTCTTCCGGGGTGATCCATAGTGACAAGAAAACCACAAAGAAGGCCTGCTGTCGCATCAATCTGTCCGAAATACTTGGTGCTCAATCAATGCCATGATCAAGTTACATGGGTTTCGGTCATAATGAGTCATCCATCCCATGCCTTTCAATCCAAACATAGTGGAATCCCTATATGAATGTGGGCTGATGAGCATTCCCCACTGTGGATGACTGTCCAATGTTTTCACGGCATGGCACACATGTTTCTTGGTGACCGTCTAGGCTTGTTGGATCTTTGGTACTTGAATGGGCTGCAACTGCAGATATCATATCATATCATCTCATCACAAATCATATATATATATCACCATATTTTGCTAGTTACTTCACTATATCTTGATGGTTTGTCCTTTGTTGAAGACTTCATGAAACCTGCAGCCTGCTCCATCTGTGTCAGGGTGACTCCCAACTAACTCCAGCCAGGAGATATTCGATGCTCTTAGTAACTATTCTAAGGTATATAAACAATTGTCAACATCTAAATTACAAAAGATAGGAATAGTTTTTGATGCATTCTTGGTTCTTGGTGGATGGGATCCTTCCAAGGCGAGGGGGCGGCCGGTAACCTCCACCCTGAACGTCACCTGCCACCGCCGTTGTTGACGCAGCTTCCGCCGCGGCTGCGGCCGGTGCCGCTGGTGCGGCCGGTGCCGCCGGGGCAGCGGCCGGCACAGCGGCCGGCACAGTGGCGGGCTTCGACGTCAGCCCGGCAAAGGGGTTGGACCTGGGCTACTATACATTTTCTGGATGAATTCATGAAAAGCATCACCAACATTCACCATGGACCAAGCTCAGCTTGGGAACATCTGTATACCTTTGGACCATCGAGTTTTGTGGGCATGAACATCCTCTGCCAGCTATCTAGCCTTGTGTTACTTCTCCATATCATTGGATGTCAAAATCCTGAAAAATGGACTTCATACATACCCTCTGGTAAACGTTTGCGTAACTATGGAACATCACCATGCTATTAATGGGTAAATCCACTATTTCTATGGCCATGGCTTCAATGTCGCAAAATGTAAACGTTTACCAGGCCGGGTATCTCTTGCACGGGGCCGTGCAACTTGGGTCTAACTGATCTAACTGAAGGCTACTGGTTCAGAAAATGGACTTGGTCCACTACCGGCCAACATGCTTCCTCCATGCAAAAAGTACTCATGAATTGTTTCTGAGTCATTTCTTCAAATCGGGATAGACATTAGTGACACCCACCAGTTGATCTCTTCGATGAGGTGTCCCAACATATTTGTCACCTGCGAAGCCCGCTATTGAAGCACCATTTCAATCCATTTGTGCCTGGAATTGACCTGTCCATGCAGCTAAGCTTCTCAGTGACTTCTCCTGTCGGATTCCAACGAGCAACGGAATCACCCGTGTTTAGTTTCGCCGCAAACAATTGACACAGAAAAAACAATGCATGTTGACACTTTTCAGCTACAGCTATGATTCCCCGAACAAAGTCCACAATGCAAGGATCCTTGTGGATCCTTTTGAGAAACCCACACTTACCTTCTGGGTTCCCCTCCCCTTTGCACAAATTTCTGCTTTAGGTGCTGGAAACAAATCTTTTTTGGGTCTCACTAATCCTGGTAAGTCTAAGATGAGCCAATGATTGTTATTTCCCAACCATCCAAACCGGTCTGGTTATGCTTTGAAATACCGGTGACCCAATAAGGCCTGGTGGCTCAAAGAGGCCTCCTGGTGGCTTTGGAGGGAACTCCGCCTTGGCAGAGAGAGACCTTGATAATTGAGAACTCAACCCCATGGCAGGGCCTATCCTGGCGGCTTATCCTCCCAGGACTTGCCGAGAAATCCGTCGCCACCCATGAAAACGATGGGTTCCACCCAAGTTTGGCGCCTATGAAACATATTTTGTTGCTTGGAGTGGAGCATTCTTACCCCCAAAAATGGGCCTGGCTTAAATTTGAATACCTCAAATGTGCTAAACTTGGAGTAATTTCTCTGTTCTTGGACACAACCATATCACGTTTTTCCAATATATCATCTCCATATTGAATCCCATTAAAAAGAACACATATTAGAAATAATGGACATAACATACACATTAATATTCCCCTACAATAAATCAATATAGGACACCCCAGAATTTGTAGATAATTTTCTAGGGAAACCGTATATCTAGACAATATCAACCATATCCGTTAACAAGGTCGGCTTGAAACTAGGCTAACGGGGATATATGGTGGATATGATATACCCTCTGATAAACATACAAAAAACTATGGAAAATCACCATGCTATTAATGGGTAAATCCACTATTTCTATGGTCATTTTCAATAGCAAACTGTTTGTTTACCAGAGGGTATCTACAGTTTGGTGGACTTTATGAACCCACAACTGTTGATTCACCCTGCACCCTTGAAACAGGAACTATCACAAAGTCAAGGTTCTAGTTGGGAATCTGGGTGTTTCTGAACATGGAAATTAACCCACACACAGCCCTTTCAACATCACAGCTGATTTTGGCATTTGTTCCACGAATCTTCAGAGGAACCAGTCAATTCATCAAGGGGATATGAGCATCAAACATCGGAATGTAGTAATCTAACATAGCTTAACCTTTTCTACATCTTTTTTGGTGGGTGCATAACCATGGTTACCATCCGGTAATGGGCTTGCTGGAAAATTCCTTAGCTTGATGATTCCTCCATTTCGATGCTTTAGACAATCCCATGACTTCAGTAAATTCCATTCAATTTCATGAAAAACCATGGTTAAACCATGTCAAAACCCTAGAACCATCTAGAACCAGTATATCCCATTATGTTCCCGCCATGGTCACACCCATCCCGTGGGGAAACCATGGTTCCGCACCGGGACAGCCGGGACAGCCGGGACAGGCGGCGTCGGAGTGGACGGAGTGGGTTTCGTAGTGCTGGCAGCGCTCCTGGTATGAGTTAAAACTTAAGACCCAGGGCACCGCAGATTTTGTCTATTGAAATGTATTATCAATGTATTAAACATCTATTTCTGTACCCAATTTTGACTGTCCATATAATCATCCTGATGTAGATAGGACCGGGAATTGTCAAGGATATTCCGCTTTTGAGATATTTGAAGTGAGTTTTGAATTTCCCATCAAATTCTATGTACTGTATGTGTATGTACATACGGTCACCCACCCGACCATGACCATTACGTCTTAAGATGTTCGGAGGGGTTCTGGTTGTGTGTGTGTGCATATATATATATATACATACACGATTATACATAAATAGGTTGGCAATATGTGTATGTATTTATCACCTGTAGATATCGTATTATAGCATATTCTATTGCAATATCAAGAGTATTGACTACTCACGGTTTGACACATACATCAAATAATCAATATCCATGGAATCACTGGTTTTAATCATGGATTAATCAAGATTGCAGATGGTTCTAATGCTCAATAGTGGTCAGCAATTGGTTAACGAATGTACTAGTAATGTTGAAAAATGGATGTTTTTTGGTGCTTTCAAACAGGCTGTGCGGCCCAAACAAACTGTGCGATCACCGGTAATATTTTGCAGGCTAAGCCTAGCTGCTTCAGCAATCACCGGTGAAAATGGTTGATCCCCAGCCATAGCAATGATGCGCATCCATTCGTTGATTATATAACCATTCACTTCACCATGCTATCCATGATGACCAACTACAGTAACCACATGATAGCAATGTAAACCTTGAATCACACACTTAAAATGACTAGTTTCCCTCCGGTTATTTAAGATATCTATGGAACATGGACTATTTCAGGGTGATTTACTTATTAAACATGATGATTTTCCATAACCAGGTTAAATTACCAGAGGGTATATGCCACAAATCATTGGAAAAACACAAGTGTTTCGCGACTTTCCTACCATTTCGCGCACCTTCATCTTCTTTCTTCTGACTCTTTCTCTTCTCTGATCTTCTCTCTTCTACTCTTCTCTTCTCTCTGATTCTTCCCATCTCTGCTTTTCATCTGTCCATATTGTCGGAAGTTTGACTTCTAAACTTCCTTCGACTAACCTACCAAATCTATTGGTTCTTATTCCATCTTGTTCCCATGTGAGCTACCTCCAAAACTCTGCCCCAAAATGGAATACTGTGGGTAAAACAATGTCATAAACCATCCCCCAGTCACCATTTTTATAGGTTGTATAAACTTACCATTCCCAGTCATGGGTGGTTTCTGGCATTGTTTTACCCACATTATTTCTGGATGATAATCCCAGAGAATCTCTAAATCCCATCGAAAATCCGTGGAAAATCCCATCCCGTAGGATTATCCACATTAATATATCTGGTAAATTAATATAGCTATGGAAAATCACAATTTTTCATGGATAAATCAACTATTTCTATAGCTATAAATCAACTATGGCTCCTATAAATCCTATTAAGACAGCTATAAATCATATTGATCACATAACAATATAATTAACTATTTCTATGGCCATTGACCCACATTATCCCATGCCGTCCATGTTGTTCTCGGCTCCTTCGGCCTCGCAGCATCTTCCGCTTGGCCAAGACTTCGGGATCCGCCTTGCGTCGCGCGCCGCCGCCGTCGACGTCGCCGACGTCCTGGCGCCGATGGCGAAAACGAAAAGAAACGGTGAATCAAATTATATTATCATAAATGGGATTACTATGGCATTAAATATCATTCTATTTTAATATTGCATAATAATCATAATTATGATAATTGCTATGGGATTAGTATCAATTATATTTTCATTAATCAATAATGATAGTTTTGGGATTGCTATGGCAAATATATAGAATGGTAATAGTTGTGCAATTAATTATGATTACTTATGATTTTGATTATGTGGGTCAATGGGATAATGTGGGATACTATTGTGATAACTAAATAAAGTATAATCTAATTGCCATAGTAAGCCAAAAGTAATGATAGTTATCTGCTTGGTGGTTTTCACCATCTTGAAAAATATGAGTTCGTCAATGGGAAGGATTATCCCATATATCATGGAAAATAAAACATGTTTGAAACCAACAACCAGTTATGGGATTACTATGGCAAATGGGATTAATTCTCACAGTTAATCCTGATCATAATCCTATTATAATGTTTCTATGAAGGTAACTAAACTCTAAAACGCTGTAATTAAATAATTGGATACATGTTTGTATATTTGCTACGTTTGTACTTATGAAGGTCACTATGAAACACTGTAAATAATGGGACATTAATGGGATAAACCATGCTACCATTGGTAAATAATGATGCCATAACTGTTGGCATCTGATAACTATGGAATGGTAACCATTGGTAGCCAGTGAAACGGGATGAACCAGCTATTGGGATTCCTATGAAACAGCGTAAATCCATTATTTCTATGGTCATTTTCAATAGCTATGTTAAATTACCATAGGGTATATCCCATTCATAATCCACTAAATCACTATAAAGTCCCATTAAGCAATAAATCACCAGTTTTTAAACATAGGGTAGTACGGTAGTGCCAAGCTCTTCCGGTTTGCCACCGCTGCCACCGCTGCCTCTGCCGCCTCTGGAGGCACGGCGCGTCGCTTGTTCTTCGGCTCACGTTCGAGGCCAAAGGGATCCGACAAAGCCTGGGGCGCCCTTTGTGGGTCAGAAAGAATAGCATGAAACGTTGAAAAACGTTGAAAAACGTTGAAAAACGTTGAAAACCGTTGAAATTTTCATAGGATATGGGATTTAATGTGATTTAATATGATTGTCCCAATCAAAATATGGTGATTTCAAGTGATTTCTATGGGATTTGAGCGAGAAACATGGTGATTTAATGGGAGATTTGTGATGTTGATGGGACATAAAGGAATACTAAGGAAATATTGGTTAATACCCTATGGTGTCTTCAAAAAGCTGTGAAAAAGTAGGATTTGTTTTTTCTATCTTTTTGGGGGGTGCTATACCAGAAAAACATTCAGAATGCTCGTGACGATACAATACTTGGGGTGTGTGGGGGGGCGGATTCCATAGTTAAAGGGGACCATTCTGGGAAGTATAATCCCATGGATAAATATCCAAGACATATTCACCGATGCGGTGTATGGGGATGAATCGAAACCTACCCTCTGGGGAACTATCATAGCAAATGGGCAACTTTCAATACAGTAGCTATGTTAAATTACCGAGGAATTCTCTTTTTTGTGGGTATGAATATCCATAAAACCAAACTATTTTGATGTTGCATATCTCCTAACGAGACCTTTCATGTGGTAAAACCAGTACCGTAAACCATCCCATTAACCCACCATTTGGGGGGGTTAATAGGCAACATCACTCATTACTATGGCTATACCGTATACCTAATTTCGAAAAACACAAGTAGGGGGCGGCTTATTTTCCGTATCACTCTGAGGATGTCAAAACAAAAACAACAGAAATCACGAGTGCGAGGATCAAGATACCAGATGGTTTCAAGGTGATTTAGGGCGCAGTTAGGGATGCACACCTCCAAGTTGCAGAAATTTCCAGTTGCATGTTCTAATCACCGCTTACAGGGGATTTCCCAATGCCCATGGGTTATGGCATTGGCTTTACCACCGAAAAAAACGATGTGAAAACACCGCGTATCTTGCATCAGGTGCACATCTTCTCTCCAGGGCAACCAAGGAGCTGAGATTTGTCTTCCAAAGCCCGCATCCGCCTAAGTTCCAGCTGTGAAATGGTGGTTGAAACTTGTGGAACCTCACTATCAGATTCACACAACACTAATCTACACCGATCTACACTAATCTACGCAACTAACTAAACAACATCTTCCTTCCAGTTTGAAACCTTTATCCTCTGGTAATTTAACATAGCTATTGAAAATGACCATAGACATGGTGGATTTACCCATTGAAAATGGTGATTTTTCACAGTTTTTGTATGTTTACCAGAGGGTACACCACAAACCCAAAACGTTGGTCAACTTCTGGCTCCTGTCAACAGCCAAAGGTCGCTACCCTTTTCTGGCCATGGGACCATCCCCAAACAGAACCATGGACGAAAAAAGTTGAAACCGTACTTGGAATATCATTGTTAATTTACTGGAAGGTAATCAAAAAATAATACATCTATCTATCTATCTATCTACCTATCTATCTACCTACCTATCTACCTACCTACCTATCTATCTATCTATCTACCTACTTATCTATCTACCTACCTACCTATCTATCTATCTATCTACCTACCTATCTATCTATCTATCTGTCTATCTATCTATCTATCTCTCTACCTATCTATCTACCTACCTACCTATCTATCTATCTACCTATCTATCTATCTACCTATCTATCTATCTACCTACCTACCTATCTATCTATCTATCTGTCTATCTATCTATCTACCTACCTATCTATCTACCTATCTATCTATCTACCTATCTATCTATCTATCTGTCTGTCTATCTATCTATCTACCTACCTAGCTAGCTATCTATCTGTCTATCTATCTATCTATCTGAGTAAATGGTAATTTTTAATCATATATCATACCATCAATATGAGATTTTCCATAGCTGTTAAATCACCAGAGGGTACATCTAAGTCTATCTGAGTAAATTGTTCAGTTTTCACTAACTTGGAGGGTTCGGCCATGGCTGGGGATGATTCCCCGATCCAATAAACCATGATTCCAGGGTTCGGGAGAACGTCGTGAGGTCGTGATGAAATTTGCCCGGATCTATTACTGGATTTTATCTAACATTGCAGTGAAAAAAACCACTAAATGGAAGTTTGAACAAACCCAAATAATGTGACAAACACTACTAAGCTACCATTTGGGGATGATATTTACAATGAATTTATGGAACTATTGGGGATCATTTATTGGGTTTACCAGGTTAATCTATAAATTGGGGATATCAAATCGCCAGTGGTGGAGGGTAAGCAGTCGAACTCATTCGAACTCGACCAGTGACATGTTGGAATGTGTATGTTACACCTGTGCATAGATGTGTATGCAGGTTTCCTAAAATGGAGGTACCCCCAGATCAATCCAAATCATCCAAATAAAATCATTTTAGTATTGAAACCTATGGTGACTTGGGGATTTCCCATTTAGAGAATCTCCGTAGATATTTTTCTTGCCCGGAGGCTGATGGCTTCGAGGTAGGTGACTAGCAGGGACCAAAAGGACCGCTTCGGCAGGTAGCAGCTTCCAAAAGATACTTATACATATCATATGATTATACATGCCTATATAAATTATATGTGTATTATATACGCATATGTATACATACATACATACATACATACATACATACATAACAATACAATACAATACAATACAATACAATACAATACAATACAATACAATACAAAATGTACATCTAAACTATGCATGTGCATATCTTGTATACATGTCTCTCTCTCTCTCTATTATATAGATTGCTCTTATATAACAAAATAGAATATGCTTATAACATGATCTAAAATTGCGTCTAGGTCTATATATAGTGTGACAATGTGTGTGTGTGTCGTGCTGAATCAATGAGATCAATCCATCTGAACTTCCCGGACGTCAGTCAGTCATAATCAGTCGAGTAGCAGAGAAGCTGCACCCGCTGGGCCCAGAAATGTGGATTGTACGTGGATGTTCCATCAATTTATGAATATTTATGCAACTTACACTTGTGGAAATTTGTTTTCAACCCCAATTTGATGCCAACTTCCCTTGAAATTGAGCTGAATCGTCGTGATCAGTGGATGAGTCTCACCCCAAGCCCTTCACTCAATGGGAATCCCCACGCCGAAGCTACCTCGAGGCGCAAGGTGTAAATCATGGGATCATCTCGTCGATTGGGGTGAAACCGTTTCCAACTGCAAGACGTGTTGTTCACTCGTAACGTGGCTATGTCTAAGGGTCATAAAACTTACTCTTGAAGGGTCTCAACTTGGGGTTGAGAACAACTAGAAACACATTTTTCAGCACATTGAAACCCAAAAATCGTTGGCACCAGCTTCACATCTACCGTTTGCCATCTCCAGAGACATGGGCTGCCATGCTAAACGTATGAGGCAATTGGGATCATCGCGGGGACAGTTCCATTTGAAACCACCAAGCATTAACCAATGGTTGGCTGGTGGAAACGGTGGAAACTGGCGATTGACGTTGGATTGCTCCGTAGTGAATTTCCAAGAGGGATCCCGAAATTCGAGTTGGTCGAGGCGAGTAGTTACAGCTGGATTTGGGTTTGTCCTTTCTAATTGGGGGATACTTCAAGAGCCGCAAAGACATCATGATTTATCATCACTCTCCCTGTTCAAATGGCCATATATTAGTTCCATCCTCCAGTTTTTGATACCCCCCCATGGTTGATATCTCCATTGTTGCTACGTGCCAAAATCAAAAGCTGACACATCCACCAGGCATCACTTCCCTCGCCTGACGTTGCACCTGAAGTGAAGCCAAATAGGCTGCCTGGGCTCACCACTCGTTTCACGAGGGGCCCAAGCATTCTACCAGCAGCATTTGTTAGGGAAGCTGTGCACCATCAACCATCTACACTACTTCTTGTTGCAGCAGTTGAAAGCCATGGCAGCGGTCAGCATCCAACATAAACTTGCCAAAATTTGAAGGGCACCATCTCAGCAAGCTAGCGAAAAAAACTGGTTGGTGGTTTCAACCCCTCTGAAAAATTTGAGTCAGTTGGGATGACAAGACATTCCCAACTGAATGGAAAGTCATATTTTTTTTATGGTTCCTGGCACCACCAACCAGATCCCCATGGGTCTTAAGTAACCAATATCTATGAAAATTCCGCGATTTCATGTTTTGGTTAAATCCCTAGTGTTTTTGTCCTTTGTCCCACTGCTATAAACAAATAACAGTATTTTATTGCACCCATTTCTCTGTTGGAAAATCCCTATAAATCCCCATGATACTTCAGGAGGAACAAAGTTTATGCTTCTTGAAAGCTTTACAAAACATCCATTTCGGTCAACCGCGGATCACATTTTCAAGTCCGTTTTGTGTGGCAGGTGTGGGACGGTCAATTATCACCCTCTTTTAAATATATAAGATTTTAAAGCTTTTGGAGGGTGGGAATGCGACCGGGGTACGACAAAGCTCCATGCTAGGATTCTACGGGGAAAGGGTGTGCAGAAGAAGAAACCAACCATGTTCACTGTGGGAAGCTCAACAAGCGCAACTTTTGTCCTACCAGTGCGTCACGGCACATGTGTAGCAGTGCAGACAAAGAGGATGGAGACAGGCATGTTATGTGGAGTAATGACCAAGCTGAAGCAGGTGCAAAAATCAGCAAATGACTTGGCAATCCCCACTCAATAAGCTTTTTGTACCCTTCAGGAGGAACAAAGTTTATGCTTCTTGAAAGCTTTACAAAACATCCATTTCGGTCAACCGCGGATCACATTTTCAAGTCCGTTTTGTGTGGCAGGTGTGGGACGGTCAATTATCACCCTCTTTTAAATATATAAGATTTTAAAGCTTTTGGAGGGTGGGAATGCGACCGGGGTACGACAAAGCTCCATGCTAGGATTCTACGGGGAAAGGGTGTGCAGAAGAAGAAACCAACCATGTTCACTGTGGGAAGCTCAACAAGCGCAACTTTTGTCCTACCAGTGTATCCTCGTATGTTCCATTGAATCACCTCAAATCATCTTAAATAATCTAAAATCATCTCTTTTCATCTTGATTAAATCACGATGTTTGCTCCTTCAAAGCCCAGTTTTTCCCTTGGATCTTTGGTTTCAAGAACCTGAGCTCTGCGATGTCGCGAAGATGTTGGGTGCCGTTCCACCCTGGCTTTGCAGCGAACATATGGGGAGAACGAAGAGACTGGGAGCACAATTGGATTTTATATGATTTTATGGGATATATATCAATATCTATAGTTTATAATGAGAATCTTAACGAATTGTCAGAGGATTTCCAGGCAGCGCAAATCTGGGGAAATAAATTCATTGGATCCAACAAAACATGGGGATTATCAACATAACTTCGGTTTTAAACCAGCACAAGTATGGGTCTGAACAACTAAGGGGATTTATGTATATTTTATATGTATATATTGGGTTATAAAACTAATTCATACAAATTATAACTATAACCACTTCCTGGCATTGTGAACCACAACAAATGCAGAAACTAGTCATTGTCCATCACTAGGGAATGCCTCAAAATCATCATGTTCAGATAATTTCAGGTATGTTCAGGGCTCTCAAGACCCCAGGTCCCCTTTGAAGCAATCATTTGGTACCCCTTTGAAGCAATCATTTGGTGGTTTCCCAAAATTAGATAAATTAGACCAGTTTCGTATTGACACCTATGGTGACTTGGAGTACCACTATTTTAGAAAACATCCATTTACCCATCATAGGTTGGAGCAACCCTAATTTTGACGAGAATTTGCACAAATCGAAGGACCCAGTACATACTCTCTGCGACAAAGCCACTCATATATTGAGTAGTCACCACTACTAAACCCCATGGTGCACCCCATGTTTGGATCATTTTGACAGAAACCCCCGTTGAAGTTGTCGTATTTGAAGCCAACTCCTTGCAATTATGTTATGCCAAGATGCGAAAATGCTGCCAGCTTCGCTTCCAGAGGAACCTCAAAGGAATTGATTCAACGTTTCAGCAGTTTTGGAAAATGATCCCCAAAGGCTTACCAGAAAGAGTAGGTTTTGGAGGTTTTGGGCCATCCACAACCATGGTAACCATGGCAGAAAACTTCAAAGCCAGGCCGTAACTTTGAAACTTCCCTGGTTGCGCTGGTTCATTTTTCGGTGATCCTGGTGAAATGATGTTCTGGACGCCATCGGAAAAAAGTGGTCTTGAACCGTTCTCAAGGGACACATAACCACAAGATCTCAAAAGACAGGACGTTCTGGAGGATTTTTATCTAACAATTTCCAACTTTGGGTTGGAAATTGTTAACAATCTCCAACTTTGGGCTGGAATTGGTTGGAATCTTCAAAAAATGCGGGTGCCCCAAAACTGGGAAACGACTTCCAACAAGGTCTCCACAGTTTCCAGTTACGGGTTTCTACGGGCAGCCCAAAATCAACTGCAGAGGCCAACATATTACCACTGAAGGATGAAGGACGAACGACTCGAGCAGCAGTTGAGGGCCATGTTACAGTGAAACATCCCGGTTTGACATGAGAAAATTCAACGTCCACACCCGATTTCAAACCAAGTTTTTCAGGTTAAATGCCGAACACATAATAGACATTTTGAACGACTTCATATCGTACGGACATCTCAATTTCAACCGTTTCCTTTGTGACTGCTGACACCTGGCCGGTACACCCTCAACTTTTCAGCTGGATGTGTACTAGCATCCGCAACCCCCAATCGGAAGCCGTGCAAGGTATGAATATGGTATCCAGTCTATACAAATTCCACAGAATTCCTATCATTTGGAGATGGTTTAGTGATGTTTAGTGGTTAAGTCGCGACCTTTTGATTGAAGCAGTTTAGGTCGTTGAAAATTTCCGTTGGCCAACTGGCCTTAAATGGCCAAATCTCAGAGGTCCCCACCGCTACTTCCCGCAGCAAAGAGAGGTTTCGCGTCACCTGAAGAGACTTGGCCAGGAAACGGTCACCCCGTATCGTGGCTGGAAAAGACCAGCCAAATTTTCAGTGAGAAAACATGGGATGACCATCGGTGAATGACCGGAGGACGGGAAGCTCATCAAAGCAAACAGTGATAATTCGAGATGTCGGAAAATCTACAGCTTGGTTGAAACCAAACAGTTCCCACCACATGTGGTCAGTTCAAAATCCAGAACGACGAGGTATAACCCCCTACAATAGTCAATCAACAGGGCTTTTGGTCACTGCTCAACTTCTTGATGGCTGAACAATATCAATCCATTAGGGATAGTCAGGATAATCATCTCCTTCACTTGGAAGTGCAGTTCCAGGGATATACAACCATTGTTTTTTTCGGGGTTATATCATGTTATATCCCAAACATGGGGATCCCCGAGCTCACCGGAACTGGACTTGCAATTTGCAATACAAAACGGTGGGTGGTTGCAATAGCTACTGCACCAAACGGATGGTTGAAATCCTATCATGGGATAATCCGGCTATCAACTGGTGCAGGATTTCGCAACCATGTTCTTTGTCCGATTCCTCGATCGTCTCCCCAGCTCCAGCCGTGATTCACAATTCACTGCGGACATCCTGGTTGTTTGAGGGTTATATGGATTGATCAAAGTATGTACGTATGCATATTATACACATATATATAAATACACACATATATATATATAAATATACATGTATATATATATATATGTATATACATGCAAATCATGATTATCCCTGTCAAATGGACATATTGGCAGGCTACCCCTTCTTTCGGACAAACCCATATACCCATGATTCATTGGTCAACTCCCTGTTTTGAATGGTAATTCAAGCTCCCTGAAAAATCAGTGCTCGTCATTGGGGATCATCATCCCATTTCTATGGTTGAACACATGAAACCGCCAACATCAACCAACAAAATTCTATCCCATATCCCTATCATGGTTGGGGTACCCTCTGGTAAACTAACATAACCATGGAAAATCACATTTTTAATGGGAAATATACATGGCCATTTTCAATAGCGATGTTAGTTTACCAGAGGGTATCTCCCGTTGAAACCACGAGCCGGTCAAGAACCCCACTGGCTATAGGTTCCCATGCGGTGTGGGCTGCGGTGTGGGCTATTGATAGACATATCCACATGATTGTAACCCCCACAAATTGTAATATGCCCCCCCACAAACTATGGCGAAACATATTTGACTATAACTGGACTTGCATCCGCAAATATCTTTAATCCATCACCTTGGTTTTTCCATCCTATACTGCTGTTAATCCCATGATGTCCTCACTGCCCATGATATCCCCATTAGGTTCGCCATGGTACCACCATTCTTGGTGGTTGAAATCCCCATCGTTGTTGCTTCCCAAATGGTTGTTTCCCATGTCATCATTCCGTTGATGTTCACATGATCGATGACCTCCCAGAAACTTCTTTTCGCTTGAACCGCCGAAGATGCTGCCTCGTGACTAGCCGACTGCTGAAACGTAGAAACTGGATCTTTTTGGGGGATTGGTAGAGTGATTTTTTTTGGAAGTTCAGTGCAAATTTTCAAGCTCTCTTATTATGAACATCAAAAAATGAATGGGAATATCTACTCAATCTACTCATGAATGGGATTGTTTGCCATTTCTTGACTAGTACCCTCAATGGATTGGTGTTGATTTTGTTGGGAAAGTCTACGGGAAATCCTAGTTATGGTTGAATTCGCCCCCATTGGTTTTGTTAGCTAAGGAGATGGCTGGAAACATATGGGGTTGAACCAACACAAATGTTTTTTTTATGCATAAGAATACGGGTTTATGGCAAATCCCATCTCCCTGTTATCAAGGGTCATGAAGGGACCTGTACATGGTAGTTGGTACTGGTGCTACTATGACCAAGTCTTTGGTCTAGTGGTTGAACCCATGACAAATGGTAAACCAACGAAACCCCAATGCGATGCTTAAAAATCTAGATTAAACCGGCAAGAGACCCCAAACAGTGTGGGGGTAGGAAGTCAATGTATTAGCATACAAGCAACAGAATAGTAACATATGAGGCTAGACATTACCGTAACTGCAGCAGCAGGAACTTGTTTTGGCACAAGAAGCAGCGCTATGTCTACTCATCAGGGACTCAAGCCGATGCCCCAAACCAGGGCATCGAAGAGAAGTGCAAAAACTCGTCAAAGAAAGACCTTCTAGATAGATGGTTTTTAAAGATCTTCATACAAGAGCTTACTAGGTGCATCCCAGAAGAACTTTCAGACAAGCACCAATGCAAAGCATCTTCTAAGGTCTTAATGCAAGGACCTCTTGAGGCGGATTTCAACAGGATCTCCACAAGATCTTCCCACAAGGACCTGTACGAGATCATGCAAGGACACCTAGAAGATTTCTTCAGGACCTCTGCAAGGGCTTCTCACACGGACCTGTACAAGATCATGCAAAGGCATCTGACAGTATTTCACTAGGATGTCGTAGGATCTCCACAAGATCTTCTCACAAGGACCTATAAGGAGCGGCTGCTGCTGGAGAGGATCTTACAAGATCTCGAAAATCCCGTCCCCTATTACTAAACCACCCCCAAATAATAAACACTAGGGTCCTTCTCCAATTTTGGAAAATTTGAGGTTGGCCAATTTGATTTTTAATTGATCCCCTTTAGAACACAATTTAAACATGAAGCTACCATTTCAGGGTTTCACCCCCTAATAATAAAAACTAATCAACCCGGGGTGTTTTTCATTAGGGTCCGTCTTTTAAGGTCGAAAAAATGTATTTTACATTATGGTTTTTAATTTAATATTACGGCAAAGCATCGAAATCCAATTTTTGGCAATATTCTAATTAGATTTTAAAGGAAACCTAATCGAATTTTGAAATAGAACAAAATAGTTTTTTACATTAAGGTTTTAAATTTATTATTAGGGGAAAAGCTTCGAAATCCAATTTTTCTGGCCAAATTACTTTAATTCTTACCTCGTCTCCCTCGTGTCTTAATTTGTTCCCCATGATTACTGTCCTCGTTCGTTAATTTGCAGGTGCAAATTAAGGCTTTACCTCGTTAATTCGAAGGAAGAAAGTAGCTTGTGGGCCTTCTTTCCAGGGTCCAACCCCAAGGAAAAAAACTTTTCAGCTTCCGAAAAGTTTTTTCCACGATCCACGGTCTCTTGCAGGGATTTTTAAATCTGAGTCTGATCGGTCTTTGCGCTTCTTGCGCTTGGGTGGTGACATCTCTGACATTATCGCAGAGATGCAATGCTCTTCTGGAGCAACTCTGAATCCTACTGTCTGCAGCCGTCAACCCACGAAGCGGGCCTCTGGCGATAGAAAATAAAACTTTTTGGGGCCTGAAAAGTTTTTTTTCCTTCCTTGCCTGCTGACCGGCCTCTGGCGATAGAAAATAAAACTTTTTGGGGCCTGAAAAGTTTTTTTTCCTTCCTTGCCTGCTGACCGGCCTCTGGCGATAGAAAATAAAACTTTTTGGGGCCTGAAAAGTTTTTTTTCCTTCCTTGCCTGCTGACCGGCCTCTGGCGATAGAAAATAAAACTTTTTGGGGCCTGAAAAGTTGTTTTTCCTTCCTTGCCTGCTGACCGGCCTCTGGCGATAGAAAATAAAACTTTTTGGGGCCTGAAAAGTTTTTTTTCCTTCCTTGCCTGCTGACCGGCCTCTAGCGATAGAAAATAAAACTTTTTGGGGCCTGAAAAGTTTTTTTTTCCTTCCTTGCCTGCTGACCGGCCTCTGGCGATAGAAAATAAAACTTTTTGGGGCCTGAAAAGTTTTTTTTCCTTCCTTGCCTGCTGACCGGCCTCTGGCGATAGAAAATAAAACTTTTTGGGGCCTGAAAAGTTTTTTTTCCTTCCTTGCCTGCTGACCGGCCTCTGGCGATAGAAAATAAAACTTTTTGGGGCCTGAAAAGTTTTTTTTCCTTCCTTGCCTGCTGACCGGCCTCTGGCGATAGAAAATAAAACTTTTTGGGGCCTGAAAAGTTTTTTTCCTTCCTTGCCTGCTGACCGGCCTCTGGCGATAGAAAATAAAACTTTTTGGGGCCTGAAAAGTTTTTTTTCCTTCCTTGCCTGCTGACCGGCCTCTGGCGATAGAAAATAAAACTTTTTGGGGCCTGAAAAGTTTTTTTTCCTTCCTTGCCTGCTGACCGGCCTCTGGCCCCCAAAAAAGTTTTTCTAGCCAAGCCCAAGCATGCAACAGAACCAATGCAAGGCTACCTCGTCGAGGTCGGCTAATTCTGATGAGCAAATTAAGGGCTGACCTCGCTAATTCCTGCAACCTGCCTCGTTGCCTCGGCTGTCCTCGCTATAATTTGTGCAGATTTTTGGCAATAATAAGATCTTAAAAAGAAACCTAATCGATTTTGAAATAGAACAAAATAGTTTTTATATTATTGTTTTGAATTTACTATTAGGGGAAGCCCCAATGATAAATACACCCTAATAATAAAAATTACCTGAGGTGTTTATTATTTGGGGGGTTTAGTATTAGGGGGAAGGGATTACAAGAACCTGCCAAGAGCATCCCTGAAGAGCTTTCATACAAGCACCTAATACAAGCACTCGAAATGCACATGGACATGTCACAAGGGTACGTTTCTGAGTTCACGCGAGAATTTACAATAAAAATGCCGCAGAGCAGATGGAGCACCCTGACTGCTGCAGATATTGTGCGAGCCTGCGCAATTGACATGCACATGGACATCTCAGAAGGGACTGTTTCCGCGCGAATTTACAATAAAAATGCCGCAGACCATGACGGGGACAACCGTGCTGCGCGAGCCTGTGCAGTCGAAATGCACATGGACACCTCAGGAGGGACCGGTTATGCAAGAACTTCCACTTAAAATGAAAATGCCGAAGGCCAAGACCGGGACAAGCGTTTTGTGCGAGCCTGCGCAGTCGAAATGCACATGGGCTCTCCAAAGGAACTGTTTCTGCGAGAATGCCCCGGACCAAGATCGGGACAACCGTTTTGTGGGCCATGATCTACCCCCGGCCTTTACTCCTGCAGTAAGAACCCCTAGTGTGGACACACTGTTTGGGGACATATCCGAAACTATGTCGTGACATGCCTTCTTTGACCAAAGCTGCAAGCAGCCAAAACAATGTTGAAGATGCATGAACATGATCGGTTCAAACGACACAATACGTATCCCAAAGGTTTCAATGTCGGCTCGCTACCATTCAATCTGTCACGCACAGAAAACACCTTGAAACACTATTCTGACATAGTTTCTGACATACCATCTGGAAGTGTATATGGCATATTTTTCTAACATTCTTTCTGGCATATATTCTGACATTCTTTCTGACATTCTATCTGGCATCTTTTCTGACATACTTTCTGGTATATATTCTGACATTCTTTCTGGCATTCTATCTGGTATATCTTCGGAGATTCTTTGTGGTTGAGGTCCGGCGGGGAACACTCTGATCCGGAGCTCCCGGTTGAGGTCCGGCGGAGAGCACTCTGATCCGCAGCTCGCGGTTGAGGTCCGGCGGGGAACACTTTGATCCGGAGCTTATGTCGGCAGGGAACAATCTGATCCGGAGCTTGCGGTGGAGTTCCGGCGGGGAACGCTTTGATCCAGAGGTGGGGTCTGGCGGGAAACACTGCAATCTAGAGCTTGCAGTTGAGGTCCGGTGGGATCACTTTGATCCAGAGGTTGCTGTTCGGGTCCGGCAGGGGACATTTGATCCAGAGGTTGCTGTTCGGGTCCGGCGGCGGACATTTGATCCAGAGGTTGCTGTTCGGGCCCGGCGGGGGACATTTAATCCAGAGGTTGCTGTTCGGGTCCGGCGGGGAACATTGCGATCTAGAGCTTGCAGTTGAGGTCCGGCGGAGGAGAAGGAGAAGGAGAAGGAAAAGGAGAAGGAGAAGGAGAAGGGGAAGGAGGAGGCGGGACAGCTGACATAAAATCTAACAACCCTCACCTGACAGGTTGGGAATGATGGAAAACACCTCTAATTTGGCTGGTTAAACCCCCCCTTTCGGTCAAAGCAACCCTTCCTATCGAAAAATGTCAAGATCCTCGCCTGCACTGCTTGCACTGGCGGTGCCTTTCACGCGTGCGAAAGGTGCAGCATATGATGTGTGTTTTGTTTTGTCCGTCAAACAAAGCACACACACAGATATGTGTGTGTATATATATATAATGTGAAAATCTGCCTGTGTATGTGTAACATATACAGTCTGTAGATCAAGACGAATGGAGGGAGATGATCGTAAATATATTGTATCTATGTTCATATGCAAGTGTTTGTGTATGTGTATGTCATGAAAAATTGGCCGTTTATCGCACGTTCCTGCAGATCGGATCGACACCTGAAGAACTACTTGGCATTCCGAAGCCAGGAGTTTCTCCACTTGCCGGAGCTGCCAGTGAACCTGCCGCTTCATCACAACTCTGTCTGAAAATTGTGTATTTAGCCTCCGGTAATTTAACCTAACTGTGGAAAATCCACACTTTAAAAGGCAAATCATCTACAAATGGCAACTTTCCATAGCTATGTTAGTTTACTGGAGGGTACCCCAAATTGATGGCTGTCAAATAATAGAGAAAATGCCTTTTGAACGATCAAATCTGAGGTTTTGCCCCTGATTCTTCACACAGCCCCTATAGGGCCAAAAAAAGATTCGAAGCAGTTTCGTGTACCGCACCTTGTTACAGCATTCTGTGTCTGTATCTGCCTCATTTGATTCAGTTGGATTGCTTCTACCTTTTTCTAATTCTAAGATCATTCCGACTCCCCGCGCTAAGAACCATTTAACAATGTGGCTGCTATGAGCTTTTCTATACTTGGCCCAGAGTAATGGAAATCCGACGTTTGAGTTCCCTAAAGTTTCAACGAAATTTGGCAGCCAGTTCGCTAAAACGATGCTTAAAACAACCATCACATTTCCATAGTCGAGTTAATTACATCGGATTAATCGTCTATGGCCATGCCACCATCATTGCAGATTCCTTCCAACAGGTAAATCCCAAAATGGGTTGATGACCCCAACTCTCGGTTCACAGAGCCTTGTACGGCGTGTTTGTGAACATTTTTTGTATGACGAGAACATGAAAAGTATAATCCATCGATATCATCAGCATTCCTATGGCAGGTACCGATGGGTTTATTAGATTTTACTATATATATATATATATATCTCTCTCTCTCTCTCTCCCTCTCTGTCAATATCCATTCCTATGTATATATATATATATACATATGTATTGAAACATTGGTATCTTCAGATATTTGTGTGTTTTTATTTTGTTCTGCATGCATGTGGATCTAAATATTTGCAAATGCCCAATGCACACACACACACATATATCATATGTATATATATATATATTTATCATGGCCGTTTCCAGCTGCAAGCCTGAAAACAATGATTAATCAAAAATATGAAAAAATGTGAAAAATGTTTCAAAAATGCAATTTTAAAAAATGTGAAAAAATGCGAAAAAATGTGAAAAAATGCGAAAAAATGTAAAAAAAATGTGAAAAATGCGAAAAAATGTGAAAAAACCGTTTGAAAATCCAGTTGGGAAGGTGGAACTCTGATTTCTTTTTCTTCAGGTTTGATTTTTTTGGGTTCCAGTTTTGCTGCAGTTACTTTGCTGCCTGCCCAACTTCTGCAGGTTGAAAATCGGAGAGGAGCAGTTCAAATCGATCGGAAGTGGACTGTGCAGATCGCAGATCTGTTAAATTTAGCTATAGCAAAACAATGACTACCAGGAGCAAAACATAAGGGAACAAAACTTCAAAATTGCTTTAAAAATACTACACGTGCCATGGTCAAAATGGGGTAGATGGGCTATGGTCATTCTACCAGTGGTGCAAAATGAGGCCCCTTGGTTATAAAGTTGTGTTTAACCCATGAAAACTATAGTTCTATCCGTCATAAACCCACATGTTAATTAAGTTATAGGGGTCAATTTAGCTTTCCAGAGTGTTTTACCTTGTGGGGATATCTTGCTCCGTATACGAACCCTTTTGGGTTCCAAACATGGCTTGTGGGCCCTGCGCGAGCCAGCTCGTTTATGGGAAGACAAAACACGTTTCGACCACGACACAGGTACAGCCATGTAGAGATATCTATTTAAATCTATGCAGGTCTGTCGTAATTCTGTACCATTAAAACTGCATTATATCTATAAATCCCAACCGTTTCAGTTGTAATTTTACAGATGGATGGAAATTATCCAATGATATCCAATGATTATTTTTAAATGTATACAT
>CAMXCT020001402.1:243462-273462 GCA_947184155.2 Cladocopium goreaui | reverse complement strand
ATCTAAGTAAATCGCAACAGTTGGCCTTGCGGTTTTGCACCTTTGATGACGTCCCGCGGCTCCTGTGGTCCCAGGGATCCTAGCGTTTTGCACTCTGTCAAGTGAAGCCAATCCGAACTGCCAGAAACCTCCGTTTTTGCAGCAACCTTTACAGTCACATTACAAGAGACAGAACGCAGGCAGGTACACGATCTTTAGGTGCGGTTTTCTTTCTTTTGATGGTCTCTGGTGAGGTGAAACATATTGTGCATCTAATTCGTTGGAACTTGGACGCTGTTTTATGCCATTGGGGCAAGACTCGACCACGGTCCCGGTGCAGGGAATAATCGCACGACATTTTAGGCATTTAGGGACTGAATCCTGTATGTGATTGTCCACTTTTGTTTTGGTCTACTGGAGCGATGCATCCGTGGAACACTCCGCCAACGTCATGGCCTGCTCCACCGCAGCCTGCGAACCCATCGTCGACGTGGCAGCAATCACCGCCGAATGCACATCTATTTGGACATCCTTCGGCCTTGCATCCTACATGGTCTCCCTCAGCTTCGCTCATGCCGTCTACATCATCCCCAACATCGTTGCCGTTCACCTCATTGCCTTCGGCTCCTCATGCAGTACCAGGCCCACAGCTCGTACCCACCATGCCCTCGCCTTTGGCCCCTGAACCAACTATGGTGCACACCGCTCCGTCGACTTTCCCATCTCCTACGGCACCCACCGCTCCACCCACGTGGCCTTCTCCTCCGGCTCCATCCCCTACATCGACTACACCACCTACTTCGACTATGCCACCGACACCTCTGCCCAGTTCTCCATACCCACCTCACCACATTCAACCTCCATTACAGATGGACGCATCGATGGTCTCTCCAAATGAGCCTTCACCACGGGCCCCAGCAGTTAAGGCAGCTCCCAGGCTTCGCTCAGACAAAAGACCGGATCGACCGCGCAGGCCAGCTCCAAAAGCCCCTCCTCCTGCTACATCACCAACACCTACGGCAGCACCGACTTCATCCGTGTCACCTGAACTGGTCGCATTGGGCTCCACTACCCAGCAACTTGCGGAATCTGTTCGACTCATTCAAGCTCAGCAACAATTGATCATAGACTCTCAACGAGCCCAAGAACAAAGTCAGCTCCTTCTCCAACAAGATGGACCTCCACCGAACCCTACACCACCGACACCACCACCTACAACTACACCACCACTGATCGCCACGCCTCCACCTGCACCGAAAGCCAGACCCACCGAACCGGACGTTCCGGACCTTCGCATTGTCCAAGCTCCAGCCATCGCTCCTCCTCACCATCTACAAGTTCCACCATCATCAACACGCCGACCACGATCCAGGACTCCAAGATCACATTCCCATCGACCTTCTGTACATTCCCATCACCATCGCTATTCTCCTCAACGTGCAGCTCGACCTCGTTCTCCTCTTCCTCGTCATCGATCATCCACGAAACACGCCAAGGACCGCAGAACCCCATCTCCATACAGAAGACGATCACCGCCACGACGCCGCTCTCCCGTGGTTCCTCGACGTCATCGATCTCACCCACGCCCACGTTCCGCGACACCACGTCACCGATCCAAAGGCCGTGAAGTCGTACTTCGACAAGCTGCAAACCCATCCAATCCGAACTACATCCCCACTCCCGACGCTGATGACACCTGGGGTACATGGAACGACACACCGACAACTACCACCACCACAATGCTCGACCCAATTCTCCTGCCGATCCACCACCACCGGAACCACCAACCAACCCACCAACCCACACTTCAGCACCACTCGGCGCTGTGTCCTTCCGAGTCCCTCACGGCGACAGTGAAAATTCTGAGGTTGCAGATACAATTTCGATCACCAAGTTCGACACGAATGACATCGACCTCAGTGAAATGGTTGAGGCGGCCAATGATCCCCTCAGGGTCCGTTGCCTGACTGAGCTAGGCCCCGATCATGTTGTCCCCCTACGCCAATCATTGACCCCGGCCATCTCGCAGCTCTTCAACCAATTCGTGGACGCGATGTTCGAACAGTTGGCTCAACCATACCGCACCGTCAACAATCATCGTATTTATATCAAAGCAAGCCAAGCAACCGTCAGGAACATTGCCAGGGCCTTTGCACAATCCAACTTATTGGACATCGAGCTCGCGAGGCAAACACAAGCCTTCTACATCGAGCCAGAGAACCTGCTGACCATCACGGTTCCCACAGGATTGCCAAAGAAACCAATCTACCGTGGGGAACACATGGGCACCTACCTGATCTATCACAAAACGAGTTGGGAAACAGTTGCCAAAATTCTCGCGGAAGACTGCATTCGCCCGGCAACTTGGACAAAAAACGAAGCCGGCATGCCAACTCAATACCCGTGTTACGGGTTCTTCGGAATGTCCTCTGAGATCGCAGACATCGACAACCTACCCGGCTATGCTGTCAAGATCTGTACCTCTCAGCTCTACAAAATTGGCAAAGGACAAAACCCATCAGGCCTGCTGGCCATTTGCCGCTCACCCAAATGCATCCGTGCACTAGCTGGAGGAAATGACCAAATCCAACGCTTGTGCAACCTTGCGGGCATCGCCAAGGGCAAAGACAATGCAACGGCTATGAACTCAAGCGCCGCATCCATATGCTACGTTGCCTCCACTCACTCGGTTTTTCCGGGCTTGATCACACACCAGACGGCGGAGACCAATGCACCTTCGGAACCTCCTGATGATCTTGCACGTCCAGTACGATCTGACCCTCCTGCCGACGCCCCAGAACATTCGGAGCCACCTCCAGACGACTCTCGAGACACACCTAGCCACTGCGAGACCGCTGCGTCTGGCTCTCGGGATCATGCTCGCCGATCTTGGCACGACAATGCTTCTTGGGACAATTCAACCTACAGCCGCCGAGATCGCCGCTCCTCATATCATGAAGGCCACTCTCGCGACCAGCACCATGAAGGCCGACCTCGTTCTCGACATTCGACCTACCACTCCAGATCTCGTTGGTGCACTCTTTACCTTTGAGGAGCACCGGAACAAGTATCGACTATTCTACGCCAGCGATACAGTGAGCCTAGTGGCCCTGCCCGATCATTTTGGAGTAACAATGCTTCTCCCGACATTCGGTATTGACGCCACTTCTTCCTCAAAAGGTCTGTGTACTGCTGCATGCTCATGATTTTTGATCCTTTCGCCCGATTCGTTTTTCACTTTACGTTTCACATACTGGGACCACGTATTATGTTTCACACTATTTCAATCGCACAATACCCTTGTCTCACCTCGACATTTTCCGCAGCTTTCAATCGGCAGTTCGAGCTCATTTTGACCTATTATCTCGTGGCCCTGTCTACATCATGGCGTCCCAGGACCTGATCTCCCATCCCAATTCAGCGCGGATGTGAATGGAATTCCCCCTTCCCAGCCGGATCGCTCTCGCACACCTCCTCGTCATCAACATGGATGGCACCAAGCAGTACCTGCGTTCCGTGGCCCGATGCACTATGCCATGACGACCCATCGACCTTTCTGGAACCCATCCGGAATACCGCCTCCACCACCTACATCTCCATCGTTCCCAACACGCCCACCATGGACTCCACCTACGGCACCTTTTCCGCCCACACCGCCTCCGTGCTCACAGACACCTCCCAACAATGCCAACTTTGCACCTCAACGCCATCCTTTTACACCGAGATCACCAAGACCTATGTCATCCCCGGGAGCAAGTTCTACTGTCAACGAAGGATATACATGCAGACCAATTGAAATCCCACCAGTGGAGCAATGGAAACCTGATGTCGACTTCCACGACTCCAACAAGATCAATGGTTTGGACTTCCCCTCCAGAATCCGACAGAGCAGATTTTCAAGCTACAAGGACATTGAAGGGATGGATCCTTTACAAGTCCCACTCTGGAAGTTCTTGTACCAGGGCTTGCACAATACCTGGCTCCGTCGGGTTGCATACGGAAGAGAAACCTTTGTCCTCCCTTTTGACAACATAGGCACTACAGTATTTGTGGCTGAATTGGTATCACAACTGCGCACCCGCAATGTGGATTTGGACAAACTTGCTACCTTTCGAGCTCGCTCAGCAGGCCAATGTCTCAACCAGAAGGAAGCAACTCAAAACATGGCCAAAGACGTTGCTCAACTTCTCCAATCTTGGCTCCCGGCTCAACCCTCCACGGACGTGGCGAGCCAACAACGCATTCTTGAACTGGAGGCAGAACTGGCCAAGGTAAAATCGGCCGCCACTACTTCACCGGGTACGGCACCTCAGGGCTCTACTCCGGCCACGACACCGATTGGACGCGCACTTCAAGGACAACCTGCCGCCTCTACGACCTTTGACCCTTCGACTCTACTTATCTCCCCGGGCTCCGTGAACACTTGGCTCGTTGACAATCAACCCACATCATTGTCGGACACCCAATACACGAAGTGGGTGAAAGCCCTGAAGTTACCACAGCCCAAGCAGGACATCCTGGAGAAGAACTTGGAGAAGGTCAACGAATGGTGGCAAAACCAACCCGATGATGCTTCAAAAACTATCCAACGCGCAAGCGTGGCTATGGGCATCGACCCATGCAAGCACAAAGGGGCCTCCACGGATGAAGTCGTCCTCAAGGTCATGACTGTGGCGTTATTGATGCACTCCTGACTAGCAGCGTATTTGAAATCACCTGGCTCAAAAGCAGCCAACATTATGCGAACTTTGGCCGTGGCTCATTCCTGTATTCTTGTTCTTGCACTATTGACTCCCTTCACGTTGTCCCCTTCTGTTGATGTCTTTTTTGCTTTTCGGATGCTCCAAACGGTACTGATGGGCCAATATGTGTTATTACATCCACGTGCCAATCCGAAACTCCAAGCCTTGCTCAAAGGCACTCCGATGCAGAGTATTTTCTTTTGCAGATCGTGGGATGACTTGTCAGTCGCCCTCCAATGTTTCAAGCACCCTCAGGCGGTGTATATTCGCTTTTGCCACATTGCTAATTTTCAACCCAAGTTTTATGTTGGTTCCACTTCTTCTTTTGTTTTGGACCGCGAACACTCTCGCTATCGGAAATTTCTGCAAGTGCAACAACATAAATTCGTGCTGGCCGAAGTTGCCTTACGGTTTTGGTGCAGATTTGACAATTTCTGGATGTGGTCTGTTTTCCCGATCTACACCAATAAATCCAACTTTTGGGCCTTGGAACAGGCCTTAATTCAATTGTGGCAACCTCGATTGAACACTCCGTTCATTTACCAGTTTTTCAATTGCCGAAAGGGACTCATTGCACGTACCAAATTTTCCGCCTCCCGACAATTTGGAACATTTTCCTTGTGGCGGAAACTTCGCTGGCGATCTACACCCCATCATGTCCGACATGCTCTTCATAGTCCTCTTTTCCATCGACGAGTACAACTTTGGGAGATTATTCAGGATTTGGGCAGTAACTCCGTCCGACGCTTCCACATGGAGAAGAAACTCCGATCCAACGAAATTGGAGTCCAAGGCTGCTATTTTATTCGACGTCTTGCCAACAACCTAGGAGAACCCCAAAGGTCGTACGCCATCAATGCCATTGACCGAGCCTTGACCTTCTGGAAGGCCAAACGAGTCAGAAAACCGGTTCCTCTTCGTGCACCTTGGTTACTATGCCCCAACTGGACTCGGGATCTTCGACGGCTGCTCACCTTCCACGTTCATCAAACTCGACATTACAACATCACATTGCAGACTCCTTCCACGGGGATTGTCTTCACAAAGTTCCCCTCGGTGATGGACAGCTTGTGCAATCACAAAGAAGCCGCTACAAAATGGGCTGATGGCGAAACCCCACAGTGTGCCTGTGAGGCCTTGCGACCTCATGCCCTTCATGTTCCCCAACCCGATCACCACTTGGTCCTGGACGGCGACAACCTACATTTCGATGATGGCCCACACACATCCATTGCGACGGGTTCGCTTCAAAACAAAATCTTCCCACCTTCCAAAGAAATCCAGACATCCCTTCGCCTGGCTCTGCGGACGTGGACTACCCGGAACTCACTCCCTTCCTTACAAAAGTCCCATATTGATGAGCTTTGGCACCGTTCTATTCAATCCCACTACCACACCCTCATCAACCACATCACACACAAAGACATCGGCCGCTTCAAACGTCTCTTTCCAGAAGCCGTTTTCCACAACGAGGACAAGCGAGCTACATCCCTACGAATCTACTGCCCCGTACTCTACTTCCAGTGCCTCACGACCACCTTCGCCGATCCGTTGGTATTTCGCAAGTTGGAGCAAAGCCCGAATGACATCATCGAGAAGACCATCGCCGAGATCAACCGTCAATTTGGCAAAGCATACCCATGGGCACTTGGTGCTGGACGAGACCTACCGAATGCTTATGTTCTCCCCAAACGGAAGAAACAGTTCAAGGCCGGGCGACCCATTGTCAGCTTCTTCACGGCACCTTTCCGACCTATGTTGAACTGCACCGCCAAGCTGATCTACAACCTTCTACCCCAAGCGTTTCCCCACAACCTGGCAAGGGGTGATGTATTTGATCTCATCAAGCTCCTCAAGGACACCGACTTTGATTCGCTCCCTACTCCACGAATACACAACCAAGATCTTGCGGGTTTTTTCACAAGCATCGACACTGACCGCTTCATTGCTAGCTGGCGACTGACCTTGCAGTTCCTCTCGACCCTCATGAACACCGCCCCTGACGAGATCATCTCCGTGAAGGCAACTCCGGGCAACACCACAGGAGACGTAGTCAAAGGCCGCACATGCTGTACACTCAATGTGACCAGGAAGATCTTCATTCGGGACATTGAACGCATCATCCTTATGTCGTTGAAGATGACTCAATTCTCCATTGGCACTACGGTTTTTGAACAAATCCGGGGATCCCCTATGGGCTCCCCACTGAGTCCAGCATTGTGTATGATGGTTGTCGCACTCTCTGAAGAAATTTGGTACCGAACCTACCGCACCACCCTCAGCACCATGGATCCTTCGCTATGTGGACAACAGACTGTGCTTGTCGGACCCCGGCTGGGACTACGAAATCTGCTTCGCCAATTTCCTCCACCCGGAGTTCTACGGTCATCCCATCATTTTGGAAACGGAACCGGACCAGGAGTTCTTGGGCTTTTGCATCGAGTTCGAGCCTTTTGCCCTTCGCTACAGCCCTCCACGCGACTTCAACCAGGTCATGGCACCATTCTCCGCATCACCTCTGGCCGTCCAACTTTCGGGTTTTGTTTCACGATTATTTCTGGTCGCCAAATGTGCGCACCCTGCACACGAACGAACACGAGGTTTTGCCGCATTGCACCGTTTGTATAGATCTGCAGGTTTTACCGAGTCCGATCTTGCCGCTGCCGCCAAGCCGATCCGTCAATACTTGCACGTTTCCTCATTGTGGTAAAATCCTGAACCGTCCTGCCGCTTGCGCTTACGTTTCATTATTCACATCCTGCTGAACGTTTCACCTATTTGAACCACACGTGAATTCATATGCTCTTGGAGTAGTGCTTTTTCAGCTGGCTTACCCTCAAACTCGGCTTCATTTACTTCTTGGCCCATATTCGACGCTTCGTCATGGCTTCCTCGTCTCCTACTACGTCAATTCCGACTCAAGAACCTGTGTTTCTTCAATTTCTTCATGATGTTCACCATGCTTACCTTCTACTACATCGAGCAATGGCGCTACTACCACCCACGCTCATTCCCAACATTGAACCTACTCCTCTTCCCAGTACAGACGTATGGAATCAACCCGATGGGCTACGACCACACTACTCGGATCAGACCAACGACTTCATTGACAATGCCCCCATCCCATCGCCGGATATTGTGGAGGACGAGACACTTATGGATGAACTGGTGGAAACCCATCTCCCTGAGCCACACCGCCATGTTGCCGCTCCGTCACCGGATGTCCTACCTGCCCCCTCGAAGCTTTCTACAAGAACACCATCACCGCCGTCTCGCAAACAGAAAGCCAAATCTGCTCCCAAGGCGCCTGCCAAGCGTCGTCGCCGACGTGACCAATCCCGATCCCGCTCCTCGAGCCCACTGTCACTCTGGACCTCCGAAGACAAACAGAAACTACGCACGCTGAAGGCGGACGAGAAGTCTCGATTTTCATGGCGGGTGATCTCGACCAAGATGGGCAAGTCCGAGGAAGATGTTCGCTCTATGTGGAATAAGATCAAAGACAAACTTGGCTGACCAACGACATATGCGAACCAAAGAAAAGTTAGCCTGCGGCACTATATTATTGCTTCACCATCCAGTTTTGCTCGTCTTTTGAGAATTTTCGTTCTTTAATTTGATCCTCACAAACCCGGGCGTTGTTGCTCCATTGAAATTTGACACGTCATATCATACAACCCGCCAGCCATTTATGATGTCTCTCCGCATTCACCTGGACCGCTATTGCCAACTGCGAGCTATGTCCCGCGAGAGGATCTCACCTACACGACGCTCACGCTCTCCAACAAGGGCATCGTCTTCCGCTATGGGCTCTTCATCACTTCAGCACCCACCAAACCGGACTCCGCCTACGACACCCCATCGACCGGTTATTTTCCACTTGGACCTGAAGCCGATGCAGCAACTTGCCGTCCGCAACCCTTACTACAACATCTTGACCCCCAAGGTCGCGGGCAACCTCTCTACGGCCACCTATGACAGCCTGTTCCAGACGTTCAAGGTGATCTACCCGGACTATGCTCGCAGTCATTTCGTGTCAGACCTTAAAACCGTGGTCACCGACACGCTGTTACAACGATGGTCGATCCATCTACCAGCGACAGATTTCTACATGATGATTGACACCGATCAAGGAGCTCAGATGCTTGACGATCTCCCTCATTCTCTCCTGGACGTTTTGAACTGGTTCTACCCGACATGGAAAACTCACCAACATCTCGATGCCTTCACGACTCGTGAGTGTTCACCTTTGATTCTGACACCCCATCCAGATCCACAGGACACAGGATTTGCTGTCCATGTTCAAGTGATTCCCCGAGGGCATCCATTCGTCACGGCCACCAGATACACTAAAGCGGCCGAGTGATTAGCCTTTGAGATAGATCTTGACGACGCTCACGTCTATAGGAAAAGAAACAACTCTCGTTATGATGTCCGCCACCTCGGTTTTGGGTTTTCTTTGTCTCACTCACTTCTCTTCTCTCTTCTCTCTACATTGTGATGTTCGTTATTCATCCCTTCATCATTGACCTTTCCCACGGTTTTTTGGCTTCAGCTCAGTGTATCTCGATATCATATTATTGCTATTGTACATGATGACCTCCAATACGGATGATACTGCTCGATTGGTCTCACACCGTTCCCCACCTACGTCCGTACATGGCCTTGTCCCACACCTGCCACCTGAAGATCCTACTTCGGCATCGTATATTCCCCGTGCAGCACGAACAATCCCGACCTCTACAACTGTCCATTCCGTCTTCATCAAGAAGCTGAGCTATCCTTTGTCTACCCGTCCGGATGAACTTTGGGTCGTGGAAAGGACACTTGATGGTATTGAAACGTGGAAACCAGTGGAAACATTTCTGGAGAACATGCACCTCACCAATGACCAGGCGACCCTACGTACCACGGCTAATCATTGGCGCCGATACTATGACGTACCAATTCAATCATCATCCTCCTCCCCTACGGCAACTGCTGTTCCTGTTCTACCACACCCTGAACACTCCAACGTCTATGTCTCCCAGCCGTACGAAGCGATACCGGACCAACTCCATATTTTGCAGTCATGCTGGGGACGCTCTGCCCAACACCACTCTCAAGGAACCACCACCTCTTTATATTGGCCACCTTGGCGGTCTACACCACCTTCTTCACCACCGGCAACACTACAACGTACGGTACATCTCACTCGCCCTGCCGTCCCTCCTCAACAAGTACATGGTCCACTGGATGCGAACGATATGGACCCGATGGATATGTCGGACTCCAGTGTGTAATACACCACATCATTTGTCGGCACCGGAAAAGAACAGTGATTTACCGCCATTTTGTGACTACTTACTAGGTACTCCGTTTCCCTCCAATTTTCTACACTTTGAGCTTTGCTCTTTGGTCATTATCAACCTATTCTGCAGCTTGGGCTTTTTGCTTTATACTCGACACTCGATATTCGACGCCATGGCTCATTCTTCTCGGCCCCATCCATATCGCGCTACATCCACGATTGAGACACCACTGGGTACCCGAACCATTGGATGGTTTGCTGGACACCGAGGCCTTCCTGGTGATGTGAACCCTCCTCCAAACCGACCTGTTCTTATCTTGGTTGACTTCTCTCCTTTACAGGCATTGACTCATCGCAGCGAACCTGACCGTGAACACTACATGGCTATGGCTAGCTCAAATTTCAGAAATGTTAGTGGCTACGAACTTGAGGCTCTGTTTACCTGGTCGCGTCAGATGGAACCAGTTGAAGCCGGCCTCATTCCAACTGGCGAGCTACGCTTCTGTATCTCAAAAAGATTGAGGTCCCAATGGGACATCCAAATTGATCCCTCGAATTTGGAGTTTCGCTTTTGCGACCTGGACGGTGATACATTCCAAGTCTCCAATGATATGACGATCTTGCAGCTTTTGGAGGAATACCGACCTGAATGGCGACTTCGGCAGTACAACTCCCGCGAATCCTCTTTGCTCATTCCGGGTACCACACAGCCTTTCGTACTACGTCTGCAATGCTACAAAATTAGCTCCGGTGTGATCTTGCCCTGATACGCTAACCGGCCAAAAAGACCATGCTGCAGGGTTTTCAATTCTCCCTTGACACCTCACCAACACAAAGGATTCTTTGATTTCCACCTTATTTGACTTTGAGCTTTGGCTTCTCCGTCGCAATTGAACCACTTGATTGAGGACTGGACTTCACTTCTATTATCATTATTATTAGTGTTATCATGGCCTGGCTGGGCTTATTTGTGCAATTTTTGATGCCTCAGCCTTTGTTGCACCATTTCTCGCATTTCTGATCGTTTCACCCATGGAGCACAAACGAGACGCGACCGTGGCGGGCTTGGCTTGGCCTTCGAATCCTACCCGTGGACTCGCTCCTACCAACCCAGTTCAAGTACCAGACGCCCAGGCTGCTGCACTTTGTCATTCTGGCCTTTCTGACCCTCCTACCAACACCACTTCGGCACCTTTGGCAACTGATAGTACAGCTCCTGACCTTGGAACTACGGTCCATTCTGATACATATTCAGGCCTCGCACCTCCTGATGTCCCGTTTCCGCCGGAGCCCAGTTCTACACACAACTACCTCCATCGTGCTCACTTCTCTTCCCGCGTGGTTCACCAGATCCAATTCAAGATCATTACCCACTCCAACAACACCAGGGAGCTATTCATTGAAGAGATCCCCTTGTCAGGGCTTTCCAGATGTCGTGATCCTGAACACTACTTCTATGGTCTTTCGGGCAACTGGGAATGGTCCCTGCGCACAGCGGATTATTGGCGACATCATTTTGAAATTCCTCTAGTACATGGACATCATCCTTTTCACAACGTTCCCATTGAGACCACGGCACCTACGGAGGCAACCCACTTTACTCCGACGATCCAGGACCTGGCCCAACAACTTTCAATCACTTTGAGGGCTGCTATGGCATCTGGGGAAATCAATGACACGTGGAGGATGCTTGAGGACATGAGCTTCCGTGACGCGATCCAAACACTTCAAGCTGAGACGAGCCTCCCTTCTGAGTGACTGAACATAGCTCTGTACATTAGCACCGGAAAAGCTTTTTGTATTTGAATCTTGTCGACATTTGCTGCGATGGTCTTCCAAAAATCAAACCCCGCTACAAGCGGGGTGTGTGTGTGTAACATCTGAACAGATGTAAAACTTCTTTGACCCTTACCGTTTTACATTTGCAGGGAACCTTTTACATTTGCAGGGGGCCAGCGCATGGCATCACGACGCTGGCCAACGAAGCTAGTGATGTCATGGGAAGCAGTTGGAGACGTCCAACTGTGTACCTGCAGAAATCAAGTTGAACCGTTGAACACGCTGTCTTGTTGCTGCACTGTTGTCGCAATCTGGAATCAATCTTTGAGATTTACATGCATCAGAACCTTCCTCAGATTTTCGCCGAAACCATATCGCCGACAGTATTATGATTTTTGACATATTTTCGCCGAGATCATGTCGCCGATGAATTTTGGGTCATTTTGGGAAATCGTCGCCGAAACATTATTTTGGACTTTCAACATGCTGGTCAAAACTCTATGGAATCTGGTTAAGACTACGTTTGACAATATTGGATGCCCTACATCGTTTTCGAGAAGTACCTCATGTGGCTCTTTCATTAATCTAACGATCTAGGCTGGTTTGCATGTTTCAGGATTCAGTTCCTACCGGATCATATAATGATCCATTCTTGTCTAGTGTGTGTATTATCCTGCAAATGTAAAATATTGTAAATTTATAGATACAAAAATTTAAGAATATTTTCTACATACATTAACTAACGAATATTCAGAATATACAATAGAACAAAAACAACATAGTATAATATAAAACAAAAATATATTGCAACAACAAATAAAATATAAGTAGTACCCGGACAAGCCGGGGGCGGAAGTTTCAAATTTGAAACGCTTATAGCCTATAGAGCGGACCAAGGGCTGCGCCTATAGGTGACAGGCAAGCCTCCTGTTCTTCGCAGCAACAATCTCTTGACTTTCAATCTGATGCCATGTCTTTTGAATGTTGATTTTTCCTCATTTCATCTGATCTCATCGCATCGCAGCTTCTCTTGGAAGTTGCTGACTGCATCCCACTGTCACCGCAGTCTGTGTCATCCCATCTCATCTTAACTCATCTCATGTCTTCTCAGCTTTTTTCACCGCACCTCACCTCATCCCATCTCATGTCTTCTCTCCCATTCTCACCTCTTCTCAGCTGATTACGCCTGTTCTCTTCTCTTCTCATGTCATTTGAGCTTTGCTTATCTCTTTTCACCTCAGCTTCTCTCCGCAGCTCTTCTCAGCTCTTCTCAGCTCTCCGCAGCTCATGTCAGCTCATCTTGCATCTTCTCATCTCCTCTTCCCTCTTCTCACATCTTCTAAGCTCTCCTCACACCTCCTCAGCTGATTTGTCAGCTCGTCACACCTCATCTCAGCGCACCCTCAAATCATCTCAGCTCTCCTCTAGCTGAAAACCTGCTCCAAAAACGGATCTCGGCGCCAAAGCAAGCGACCCCCACGCTTTTCACAGAGAAGATTTGACACAGAGAAGCGTTTACACACAGCAAGCTTTTGCACAGAGAAGCTTAGAAGCTTGTACGCACAGAAACTTTTTCACAGAAACCGGCAAGCTTTTATCCACAGCAAGCTTTTAAACAAAGCAAGCTTTTGCACACAGCAAGCTTTTACACAGAGAATCTTTTGCACACACAAAAAACTTTTACACACAGCAAACTTTTACACACACAAGCTTTTACACACAGAAGCTTTTACACACAGAAGCTTTTGCACAGAAAAACTTTTACACAGAGAAGCCCTAACACAGAGAAGCATTTACACACAGCGAGCTTTTACACAAAGAAGTTTTTACACAGAGAAGCCTTTACACACAGAAGCTTCTACACACAGCAAACTTTCACACAAAGAAGCTCCTACACTACGCAGAAAAGGTTTTACACACAGAAGCTTTTACACACACAGAAAGCTCTTACACACAGAAGCTTTTACACAGAGAAGCCCTTCCACAGCTTTTACACACAGAAACCTTTATTTACACACAGAAGCTTTTACACACAACAAGCCTTCACGCAAAGAAGCTCCTACACAGAGAAGCCTTTACACACACAAGCTTTTACACACAGCAAGCTTTTACACAGAGAAGCTTTTACACAGAAAAGCTTTCGCACACAGAAGCTTTTACACACAGCGAGCTTTCACACAGATAAGCCTTAACACAGAGAAGCATTTACACAGAGGAGCTTTTACGCACAGCAACCTTTTACACAGAGAAGCGCTTACACAGAGAGGCATTTACACAAACAAGCTTTTACACACAGAAGCTTTTGCACACAGCCAGCTTTTACACAGAGAAGCTTTTACACAGAGAAGCCCTAACACAGAGAAGCATTTACACAGAGAAGCTTTTACACACAGAAGCTTTTACACACAGCCAGCTTTTACACAGAGAAGCTTTTACACAGATGCCCTTGCACAGAGAAGCATTTACACAGTGAAGCTTTTACACACAGCCAGCTTTTACACAGAAAGCTTTTACACAGAGCAAGCTTTCACACAGAGAAGCATTTACACAGAGAAGCTTTTACACACAGAAGCTTTTACACAAAGCAAGCTTTCACACAGAGAAGCCCTCACACAGAGAAGCATTTGCACAGAGTAGCTTTTACACACAGCAAGCTTTTACACAGAGTTAGGGAAGGTTTTATTCATAGACAGCTTTTACACAGAGCAAGCTTTCACACAGAGAAGCATTTACGCAGAGAAGCTTTTACACAGAAGCTTTACACACAGCCAGCTTTTACACAGAAAGGTTTTTACACAGAGAAGCCCTTTCACAGAGAAGCATTTGCACTGAGAAGCTTTACACAGAGAAGATTTTACACACTGCAAGCTTTTGAACTGAGAAAATCTGCTGACAAATCACCATCGCAACCTTGATGCAGCCACTCCAATACGATTCACAATGCCCAGCTGCAAAAGACAATCGTATTTCGCACGCAGCGGCGGCGGCAAGCAACCTTGACACGGCAGAGATTGAGTTACAAACGCAGTAGAACTACGCGCAGCCACGTCAGAAATTGCAGCTCCAAAAACCAAGAAAAGCCAATTTTGAAGCACTTTTTAAAAAGAAATTTAAAGGAAAATCACCAACGCCAAAGAGAAAATCTGCTGACAAATCGCTATCGCAACCTTGATGCAGCCACTCCAATACGATTTACAATCTCCAGCTGCAAACGAAAAAAGTATTACGCAAGCAGCCGCGGCGCCAAGCAACCTTGACGCAGCCATTAGAGTGCGATCTGCAGAGACGGGGCTACAAAACACAATAGGACAACGCATTTCGTGCGAGACTTCCCTCAAAAAAATCTGTAAGTGGAAGATGTGAAAACGAAGCTTTCGTGCGAGACTTCCCTCAAAAAAGTGAAGGTGGACGATGTGAAAACGCAGCTTTCGTGCGAGACTGCCTGCAAATTCCGATAGTGGTGAGATTGTGATACTGCATTGTGATAGTGGTGAAAGCGTGATAGTGGTGATATTGTGATAGTGCCTATATTGTGATAGTGGTGATAGTGGTGATGATATTGTGGTGATATTGTGATAGTGGTGGTATAGTGGTGGTATAGTGGTCATATAGTGGTGATATTGTGATAGCCGTGTTATTGTGATGGTGCTGATACTGTGATAGTGGCGATATAGTGATGATATAGTGGTGATATACTGGTGATATAGTGATGATATAGTGGTGATGTAGTGGTGATATAGTGATGATATAGTGGGGATATAGTGGTGATATTGTGACAGTGGTGATATTTTGATAGTGGTGATATAGTGGTGAAAGTGGTAGTATAGTGGTGATGTAGTGGTAATATTGTGATAGTGGTGATATTGTGATAATGGTTTGTGATAGTGGTGACCATGAAAATGGTGATTGTGATTTCAAAAAATCCGTTACACGGAAGTTAGACCTGCAAACTTCCTTTGATAATAAAATACAACATAGTACAATCAAAATATAATACCATAATAACAAATAATATAATACAATAACAAACTAATAAAAAATATAACATATTATTATAATGTAATATACAAATATACAATATAGTAAAATAAACTAATGTAATATAATTTATATTTTAAATACATTACAGTACCACGGTTGAACAAATCCATTAACAATGGACATTTACATGTGAAAAACATTGGCGCATGGGGAATATAGATGACCTTTCCAGTTGCATTGCCATCGATAGTGGATTTTGTGTCGCAATGATATTTCTCCCCTTCATATTACACAACCCCAGAAACCATGGTGGATGTAGGCGATGAAATCACATATTTGGGACTATAGATTGGGGGTCCGGGGTGTTTGACCGAAGGAAATTTATAAGTCAAACTTCCCACTTATGGACAGGTGCAGCAACATTGGCGGGAGCAGTCAGTAGAAAGAAGATCAAAATGCGCGATAAGGCGCGAAGTTGCCAAGCACTGTCGTTTTGCAATGTTCTGTGGCTCCAGAGGGTCGAAAAATAGGCTCGCTAAAGCGGCGGGTGCGGAGGCATGTGGCAGCTCATGCTCGGAGCAGTTTTGGAAGTTGAGACGTGCAAAAGTGACGCGACTGTGGCGCGAAGCGCGTTTCCAAGTCAAAATGCCAAAAACATTTGAGTGTCGGAACACTTTTGGCAGTTGAGCTGTTGAAAAAGTGCACGCGATTGTGGCGCGAAGCACATTTCGAAATGAAAACGTCAACGTCGGAGCACTTTTGGAAGTTGAGCTGTCAAAAAAGTGCTCCCCGTTGTGGCGCGAAGCACATTTCGAATCAAAATGGTAAAAGCACACCAAGTCGAACCATTTTTGGACGCTCAAGCGACGTTCTTGGTGGCAGGCGCAATAGATTCTGCACCTTGCCAAAAGTAAGTAAAATGTGAGGGCTTCGTTTCAGTTGAAAAACGGATGGCATGCGTGGGACCTTTGAAGAAGAGCTGCAAAGATGCATTTCGCGTGGCAGGCTCAGTGCAAGAGACATGTGCATCAGAGATGTTCGGAGGTCAGGGCGCTGATTTCCCGAGAGAAACAGAGAGAGAGAGAGAGAGATAGAGAGAGAGAGATTGCATTTTGGAGCATCAGCTCTTCAGGTTAGATGATGTTGCGTGACAAGTGCAGCACTTCGTATGACCTGGCCTCACTTTTTCGTGGCAAGCGCAGTACTTTAGACAGATAAGATAGAAAAACATCAAGACGCATTGGTACGAGGCTGTCAGCTCTACACTAAACTCTCCATTTTTGAAGGAAGTCTCGCATAACTGCTTCGTTTTTGACGTTGATCCAAAAAATAAGGATGTTTTGCAGAAAAAACAAAATAAATAGATAGATAGATAGATAGATAGAAAGATACATTAGGTAGGTAGGTAGATAGATGGATGGATGTATGGATAGATAGAAAGATAGATAGATAGATCGATAGATAGATAGATAGATAGATTAGATAGATTAGATAGATTAGATAGATTAGATAGATTAGATAGATTAGATAGATTAGATAGATAGGATAGATAAGATAGATAGGATAGATTAGATAGATTAGATAGATTAGATAGATTAGATAGATAAGATAGATTAGATTGATAGGATAGATAAGATAGATAGGGTAGATTAGATAGATTAGATAGATTAGATAGATTAGATAGATTAGATAGATTGGATAGAATAGATAGATTAGATAGATTGGATAGGTTACATAGATTAGATAGATTAGATAGATTAGATAGATTGGATAGATTAGATAGATCAGATAGATTAGATAGATTGGATAGATTAGATAGATTAGATAGATTAGATAGAATAGATAGATTAGATTGATAGGATACAGAGATAGATGGATAGATAGATAGATAGATAGATAGATAGATAGATAGATAGATAGATAGACAGATGGATAGATGGATAGATGGATAGATGGATAGATGGATAGATGGATAGATAGGTGGATAGATAAATAGATAAATAGATAAATAGATAAATAGATAAATAGATAAATAGATAAATAGATAAATAGATAAATAGATAAATAGATAGATAGATAGATAGACAGATAGATAGATAGACAGATAGAGAGATTAGACAGCTAGATGGATGGATGGAGAGATAGATAGACAGCTAGATGGATGGATGGAGAGATAGATAGACAGCTAGATGGATGGATGGAGAGATAGATAGACAGCTAGATAAAAGATGGATAAGCAGAAAAACAGATACTGTAGACAGACCGACAAACAGATAGATCGCCAGATAGTCAGATAGACAGATAGTCAGATAGAAGATGCAAAGACAGATAGATAGACAGATGGACAAATAGGCAGAAAGAGAGGTAGATAGGTAGAGAGATAGTGTGAGGGTTAGAGACAGATAGACATTCAGATAGTCAGATGGTCAGAATGACAGCTAGACAGGCAGATACATAGATAATAGTTAGATACATAGGAAGACAACTAAACAGAAGATAGATGGTCAGTCAGGCAGGCAGACAGATAGATAGATGGATGGGTAGATGGGTGGATGGATAGATAGATAGAAATATAAATAGACAGGCAACCAGATAGATAGAAAGATAAATACATAGACGCGTAGATTCATTGACGATAGATACATAGATACAGCCAGATGGACAGATAGACAGATCATAGGCAGTTTCAGAGATAGAAGGATAGAAAGTCAAATAGACAGATAGCCAGATTGATAGGTATTAGATAGAAACATTGACAGAAAGAAAGATAGTCAGATAGACAGACAGATAGAAAGGCAGAGAGATAGACAGATAGATAGATAGTTAGATAGATAGATAGGTAGGTAGATAAAGAGATAGGTGGAAAGAAAGAAAGAAAGAAAGAAAGAAAGAAAGAAAGAAAGAAAGAAAGAAAGAAAGAAAGAAAGAAAGAAATAAATAAAGAAAGAAAGAACGAAAGAACGAAAGGATGAAAGAAGGAAAGTAAGTAAGAAAAACATAAAGAAAGAAAGAAAGAAAGGAAGGAAGGAAGGAAGAAAGATAGTTAGATAGATCGATAGATCGATGGATAGATAAATAGATAGAGAGTTAGACAGATAGATGGATGGACTGGATGGAAAGAAAGATAGAGAGAGAGAGAGAGACACAAAGAGAAGGAGACACAGAGAGAGAGAGAGAGACTCGGAGCCTCAACCACCTTTCGTTCCATCAGTTCGTTCTGCCATCCATGCATCACAACAACAGACTGCTCCTACAGGTTTCCTATCTTTGAAACTTCCGCCACCGCCTTGTGCGGTCCTACTGCTATTAAGGGGATGGGATAATTATGTGTAAAAATAATTTTCCAACTAATAATATAAATAACAAACAAAATAAATAAATAACTAGCTAAATTTTAAAAATAACTAAATAAAAATAAATAACTAACCAAATAAATAAATAACTAACTCAATAAATAAATAAACAAATAAATAATATACACATATATATGATTATTGATGATGGTTGGTACACATTTGATGGCTGCTTAACATTTTTGAAGGTTGAAGCATCAATAAGTGTACAGACATAACCAGCCGCAGAACGGGGGTGCCATGGTCAAGTTGCATGAGGTACATATGAAATATTCGAATTATATACAAGATTCCCTCCGGCAACATGGCCGGCTGGAAAACCACCCGGAAAATCCCATAAATATGTGATTGAATTTGGAAAATCGTCGTCATATTCTAGAAACGGTCGGTTTTCCAGCAAGCCAATGTTTGATTTCCAGCGTTTTATATATACATATACAGTATGCCTCTATCGCTTTAGACCCGGCTTAAACTTTCATGGTGGGTAGACCCAGAGAGCCACCTACTAATGGGGATTCCTGATGGCTTCCATGAGTGTTCAAAACATAAGACAACTTCATTTCATTATATTTTGATGTAATAATATGAAATGAAAATATTGTTGAAATCAAATGTTGTTTCAAAGACAATGTTGTTTCATGAAAATTATCACATTTGATTGTTGGTTAACAAGGATTACCGCAATGGATTCTGATCTAATCCACAATACACCAGATAGATCCAGACAGTATAACCAATTAAACTCATCAACAAACATGAGCTTTGGTCACTGTTCAAATGCTATCATTGAATGTGCCAGGATAATCCCTAAGCTAAATCTTTATCCCCATGATTATCCATACCATGATGATGCTGATGATCATTTGAACCAATCAATCAACACTGGTAATTTCAATGAACTATGACATTGCATTTGACATTTTAGCAAATATGATCCCACTATAGAATATCCCAATGTGACTATCCAAAAAATCCCATTGATCCCATTAGTACCCATCCAGTCAATTGCTATTGCCATCACGGAAAGCCTATGGTTGACCATGGCATTTTGGGACAACCTATTTCCAAAACGTTGGTTTCAAAAAACGTAGGCATCTTACTGGAAGATAATATCACTAACTACTAGAATCTGAGGATATATACATATATACATATATACATATATACATATATATATATATATCATTTTAGACACACCAAGATAAGCACTTTGACAAGAAGTATAACTACGCCAACTGTAGGTCTGAAATGGTGGATTCATCGAGCTGTCCATCGCCAAAAACCATCCAAGATTCTACCAGAAATTGGTTGTTTTTCAGCCATCCGATATTAGAGGTTTATTATACGTAGGGTTTAACACATTATTCCAAGTGAATTTAGTTGATATCTGCTCTTTCTTCCTTTTAGCTCCCCATGTCAGAAAAAAACACAGAAATCGTCCCTGGCTCCCCCAAAAACCGACGCTGTTCTTGGAAAAACGCTGCGCTTGGAAAAGCAAACATTGGCAATGGACAATCTGCTTCTATACATGATACACCTATAGAAAATAAGAATGTTCGTTGATTTTGGCCTATGCTAAGTTGCTTTTTAGGCTACGCAAAAAATTGGGCTTACCCATCAGTACTCCTGAAAACTGGGACCCCCCAAAGCTAGCCAGTGAGGTCACCCTGAAAACATCTACCATGAATGTAAAGCCTTAAGCACTTCCACGGAAACCCATAAATTTCCAGAACTATGTTAGTTTCATTCAGGGTAGAATGCCCCGTGTCTATTGGCTAATTCCCCATTTATGCTTGGTATATACCCACATTGTTCCCCAGAAAATTTCATCATAGCTCATTACACTGACATTAAACACCACCCAGAAACCATGGTTCGGGACCATTTCGGGAGCGTGAAAAAATATGAAAAATTAGGGGGATGGGATTAATAGGGATTCACAGGGTATCATCGTAAGATTGTTTGTGATAAGGGCTCATGAGCATATTTGACCTGGCGGGAACACCAACTTATTGCAATGTGGATGGAAAACCTATGATTCATCATGACATCATATCCTATTATTATATCCAACTATACTACATGATTCTTTCTGAAGCTTTCTTCCCCACCATTTCGATGTTTTTCACTGCTTTTGCTGGGACCCCCTGACCAAAGAGCTGCGAGGGAAAGGCAGGTGGGAATGCAGGCGTTTCAGCCTGGTTTCATGGCAGGGTGTTGGGGAAACTTGAACATGGATCATTTCAACTATCTTCAGAAACTATATCGAAAAGAGTTTTAGAAGGTTTTGATCAACTATTTTTATGGCCCTGGTTTTTTTAACATTAGATATGGGCAAATAAAAAAGAATTCACCGACCTGAAATGTGCCATTTTGGGATGATCCCCTATCCAATAAACCATGATTCCAGGCGGGAGAACGTCGGCTTCGGTCGTGATTTTTCATTTGCCCCTAGGTCACCACAAACTTTCAGCATGAACATTCCCATTTTTCGGATCCATCATACCATGGGATAATGGCAGAATTGATGGGAACCATTTGTCGGCTAGTGGTATAATAGGTATAATAGCCACCGTCCCCAAGCTTGAGGTCTATGAAATGGGATGATGATATGTTTCTTGTGACCCCTGGTCATGCTTGTGTGCTTGTGTTTTTTAATGGGATGGTTTGAGGTTTATGAAATGGGATGGTTCCTGGCACTGGTTTTACTACATCCAAAACCATGCAACCGTAATGAAGATATCCATCAACACAGTATTTTTGTACACAGCCTGGTCATGATCTTCCATCAGCATGCCATGCCATGCCATTCCCCATATGCGAACCATGGTGCTGGAATATGCACACCTAACATTTGCCCTTGTCCAGAATCACCCAGGTTTGTAGGTGTGCATATACCAGCACCATGGTTCGCATATGGCTTCTTGCAATGGGACAACGATGGGAATAGGGAATTTAACCACGGAATATGAACAGGTCATCAGCGCGGGGGAAGAATCATCGAACTGAGGATTGGACTCCCAGGACGTGGGGCGGTCGAATTACCGGGTCGTGACCATACAATACCCTCTGGTAATTTGAAAGGGTATGTTATGGAAAATAAATGTAAAAATAATCCCATTATTAGGTAACCAGCTGATTCTTTACCTATCAAAAATGAAAATTTGTGATTTTCCAGCTAAACTGTGACAGTCATTACCAGCTCCCCAAAAGTTCAGGATTAAATCAAAAAAATGCTGGGCCCATCCAGCTGTTGGTCAGATCCATTAAGGTGAGAGAATGGCCACAAAAAGATTGTCCCCAGCTAATACACACATCATTCCATTGCTGGTTATGTTGATATCGATTCTATCGCATCTTTTCTCGAAAATGCTTCAGGCCAAACCGCGTCATTGGACTGACTGTGTGGCATCACAGCAATGTAGAAATCTTGTTCTGCTGTGTGCCAACATCTCCAGCGATTGGAGCGACAGAAATGCGCACTGTTGTTTTTGATTGTTTTTCCGATGTTTCGGAATTTCGGACAGCTCAAACAGAATGCATCAACATCAGCACATACGAACACACTTCTCAACAGTTGAGGATGGCAGGTTCCAAAAAGTGCAACTTCTCGGAAACGCACTTCCGTGCCTTGAGACGTTGAAAAGTTCTCGTCTACCAAATGCCAAGTTCCAGCCACGGTCGCTCAGGATTGCTGCGCTGGCTCAATTTGGGTCAACATTTCTGCCATCAATATATCATATATCATATATCATATATCATATATCATATTTTTATAAATATATCGATCAATTTTCCCGATTTTCCCTTGAGGGTTTTTGGAACTATCAAAATGATCAGAATGTGCTTGGTTTCGGAGACATTCGGAGACTTCACTGCCTGAGCCATCATCGAGTGCGACTGTTGTGACTGAACTGCCAGCTCTGCCGAGCCCAATATTTTTGGAAGAAGTGAGTGTGTCCTAGTGATTGAACTCATGTCCTTCACCAAGCGAACTGTCAGTTCCCCTTTGTAATGTTGGGTGAATTTTCAGCATCCCAAAAAATGTGTGAAATGACCAATGATACAGGTGGTTTCGATCCGATTTGAGGTTCTGTGAAAAGAATGGTCAAAAAATGTTGGACGGTCACCCCTTTCAACATACATACGAGGGGCCAATCAAATCAACATACAGGAGTATTGTGGCACATTCTTATGAAAATGGGTGCTCAGTGAGTAGGAACCAGATTCAATGACCAAAATACCTTCATGATCATTCAATCCAATTAAAATCCCATTGCAACCATTGAAATCACATCAGAATGCCATGAAATCTATTAAATCACGATGGTTCATTCATCTAAGCTTCTTCCAATATTGTTTTTGCGCCTCTCTCGACGAGATTCAAGACTGACCCTGTCCCAGCCACTGGATTCAAGACTGACTGTGGCATCACAGCAATGTAGAAATCTTGTTCTTCTGTGTGCCAACAACTCCAGCGATTGGAGCAACAGAAATGCGCACTGTTGTTTTTGATTGTTTTTCCGATGTTTCGGAATTTCGGACAGCTCAAACAGAATGCATCAACATCAGCACATACGAACACACTTCTCAACAGTTGAGGATGGCAGGTTCCAAAAAGTGCAACTTCTCGGAAACGCACTTCCGTGTCTTGAGACGTTGAAAAGTTCTCGTCTACCAAATGCCAAGTTCCAGCCACGGTCGCTCAGGATTGCTGCGCTGGCTCAATTTGGGTCAACATTTCTGCCATCAATATATCATATATCATATATCATATTTTTATACATATATCGATCAATTTTCCCGATTTTCCCTTGAGAGTTATATAGAACTATCAGAATGATCAGAATGTGCTTGGTTTCGGAGACATTCGGATACTTCATTGCCTGAGCCATCATCGAGTGCGACTGTTGTGACTGAACTGCCAGCTCTGCCGAGCCCAATATTTTTGGAAGAAGTGAGTGTGTCCTAGTGATTGAACTCATGTCCTTCACCAAGCGAACTGTCTGTTCCCCTTTGTAATGTTGGGTGAATTTTCAGCATCCCACAAAATGTGTTAAATGACCAATGATACAGGTGGTTTCGATCCGATTTGAGGTTCTGTGAAAAGAATGGTCAAAAAATGTTGGACGGTCACCCCTTTCAACATACATACGAGGGGCCAATCAAATCAACATACAGGAGTATTGTGGCACATTCTTATGAAAATGGGTGCTCAGTGAGTAGGAACCAGATTCAATGACCAAAATACCTTCATGATCATTCAATCCTATTAAAATCCCATTGCAATCATTGAAATCACATCAGAATGCCATGAAATCTATTAAATCACGATGGTTCATTCATCTAAGCTTCTTCCAATATTGTTTTTGCGCCTCTCTCGACGAGATTCAAGACTGACCCTGTCCCAGCCACTGGATTCAAGACTGACTGTGTGGCATCACAGCAATGTAGAAATCTTGTTCTTCTGTGTGCCAACAACTCCAGCGATTGGAGCAACAGAAATGCGCACTGTTGTTTTTGATTGTTTTTCCGATGTTTCTGAATTTCGGACAGCTCAAACAGAATGCATCAACATCAGCACATACGAACACACTTCTCAACAGTTGAGGATGGCAGGTTCCAAAAAGTGCCACTTCTCGGAAACGCACTTCCGTTTGTTGAGACGTTGAAAAGTTCTCGTCTACCAAATGCCAAGTTCCAGCCACGGTCGCTCAGGATTGCTGCGCTGGCTCAATTTGGGTCAAAATTTCTGCCATCAATATATCATATATCATATATCATATTTTTATACATATATCGATCAATTTTCCCGATTTTCCCTTGAGAGTTATATAGAACTATCAGAATGATCAGAATGTGCTTGGTTTCGGAGACATTCGGATACTTCAGTGCCTGAGCCATCATCGAGTGCGACTGTTGTGACTGAACTGCCAGCTCTGCCGAGCCCAATATTTTTGGAAGAAGTGAGTGTGTCCTAGTGATTGAACTCATGTCCTTCACCAAGCGAACTGTCTGTTCCCCTTTGTAATGTTGGGTGAATTTTCAGCATCCCACAAAATGTGTTAAATGACCAATGATACAGGTGGTTTCGATCCGATTTGAGGTTCTGTGAAAAGAATGGTCAAAAAATGTTGGACGGTCACCCCTTTCAACATACATACGAGGGGCCAATCAAATCAACATACAGGAGTATTGTGGCACATTCTTATGAAAATGGGTGCTCAGTGAGTAGGAACCAGATTCAATGACCAAAATACCTTCATGATCATTCAATCCTATTAAAATCCCATTGCAATCATTGAAATCACATCAGAATGCCATGAAATCTATTAAATCACGATGGTTCATTCATCTAAGCTTCTTCCAATATTGTTTTTGCGCCTCTCTCGACGAGATTCAAGACTGACCCTGTCCCAGCCACTGGATTCAAGACTGACTGTGTGGCATCACAGCAATGTAGAAATCTTGTTCTTCTGTGTGCCAACATCTCCAGCGATTGGAGCGACAGAAATGCGCACTGTTGTTTTTGATTGTTTTTCCGATGTTTCTGAATTTCGGACAGCTCAAACAGAATGCATCAACATCAGCACATACGAACACACTTCTCAACAGTTGAGGATGGCAGGTTCCAAAAAGTGCCACTTCTCGGAAACGCACTTCCGTGTCTTGAAACGTTGAAAGTTCTCGTCTACCAAATGCCAAGTTCCAGCCACGGTCGCTCAGGATTGCTGCGCTGGCTCAATTTGGGTCAACATTTCTGCCATCAATATATCATATATCATATATCATATTTTTATAAATATATCGATCAATTTTCCCGATTTTCCCTTGAGTTATATAGAACTATCAGAATGATCAGAATGTGCTTGGTTTCGGAGACATTCGGATACTTCATTGCCTGAGCCATCATCGAGTGCGACTGTTGTGACTGAACTGCCAGCTCTGCCGAGCCCAATATTTTTGGAAGAAGTGAAGACAGTTGAAAAAAATGAGAAAGGCCTCTGTGCTTAAACTGAAATGATTCTCATGATCTAGAAGCTCCCGATTTGGATGAAAACTGAATGAACACCTCCTCCCCTGGCAAAGGGGTGCTCCCGTGAGAAAATAATCCACAAAGATTAAACACATGCTCACACAGATTTTGAGGATGTGCCATTTATAAATGATTTTCCATTGCCATGTTTGATGACACAGGACGGTATATCCCTTGTAAGGCAATTCCAATCATTCATGTTTTTTCCCCCATCAGTGTGTCCACGCTGAGATCGATGAGGGGTTGTTGCGTATGTGTTAAACGCCGGGGTTAGATCAGGGTGCTCCACCGGTTTCTTTGTTGTAAATTCTCGCGCACGTGTCCCCTTGCGAGATGTCCTGCATTTCGACTGCACACGCTCGCGCGAAGTCGGGGTCCCGGTTTGCTCTCTTCCGAAGGTCTCGTCGAAGGTTTCTTTTTTGCCGGCGCGCCCTGCTTGATTTTTGAGCTATGTCCATTTCGTGTGGCAAGCGTGGGACATCCGAGACATTTTGAAGTCTAAAACATCGGAGTGGATGTGCAACACGGCTCGCGAAATCAAAGCAGCCACTCAGCCACTAACCAGCCAGTCACTCCCACCAGAGCGGCTGAGTGGCTGAGTGGCTGCGGCAGCAACTATGTTAGAGTTTTTCGATACATACGTAACTTAAGCCCCGTAAAGTTTCTCACTACACGCATTGTGTGTGGCGTGGCGGCGTCTGAATTTGTATTGGCGGCATCTGAATTTATATTCTTTGCTGGCTCCGATTTGGGATGATGTTACTTATTTGTAGGTAGTGTTTCAACACGCTATGGACCAAACTACGTTCGAATTCTACCATATTCTTTTCAACAGTTTAGACCAATACAAAGAAATATATACATACGTATACACGTTTAACACAAAATCATCATAATTGATCTTTCGGTCAATGTGATGCCGACAATGCTTTGCACAAGGAATTCATTTGTTGAGAACGCCACTGCTTTTACTTTTATCTTTTCGCCGCGCCTGTGGTGGAAGGCCATGAGTGCTCGAAGATTAATGAAGCGGATTTTGGAGCCCATCAATCCACATGAAAGCAAAACTACGTGACTAACACCCTGATAAAATAAGTAACACCCTGATTCGTTTTGCTTTCATGTGGATTGATGGGCTCCAAAATCCGCTTCATTAATCTTCGAGCACTCATGGCCTTCCACCACAGGCGCGGCGAAAAGATAAAAGTAAAAGCAGTGGCGTTCTCAACAAATGAATTCCTTGTGCAAAGCATTGTCGGCATCACATTGACCGAAAGATCAATTATGATGATTTTGTGTTAAACGTGTATACGTATGTATATATTTCTTTGTATTGGTCTAAACTGTTGAAAAGAATATGGTAGAATTCGAACGTAGTTTGGTCCATAGCGTGTTGAAACACTACCTACAAATAAGTAACATCATCCCAAATCGGAGCCAGCAAAGAATATAAATTCAGATGCCGCCAATACAAATTCAGACGCCGCCACGCCACACACAATGCGTGTAGTGAGAAACTTTACGGGGCTTAAGTTCCGTATGTATCGAAAGACTTTTCCATACAGCTAACCCGCCACTACTGGAAGGAAGTTTGTCATCCACCCCGGCCACTCAGCCACTCAGCCGCTCTGCTGGGAGTGACTGGACCAGCAGCCACTCAGCCACTCTGACTGGGTGAGTGGCTGTTTCAGCCAATTTGCCGCAGCCACTCAGCCACTCAGCCGCTCTGGCAGAGTGGCTGACGCAGCCACTCAGCCACTCAGCCACTCAGTGATTGAGAGGGGCTGAGTGGCTGGGGTGAATTTTTCTGCCATTGTGCTCAATCTAAATCGTTCTGCGTGACAGGTGCAGGAAATCGGTCACTTTTTCATCTGTGTGGCTAAAACGTTGGGATGCGTGGGTCAAAATGAGAGGTGCTTTTGGAAGTAATTTTGCGTGGCAAACGCGGGATTTGGTGAACTTTGACGACGTTTTGAAAGGGTCAAAAGCACCGTTTTGTGAAACTGTCGTCGTTTTTGGCCATGACGATGATTCCGTGTGGCGGGTGCCGCACCTCTCGGATGCCTCGGGCTCATTTTTCGTGACAAGTTGAATACTTTCTAGGCCTCGACAAAAAAATGGCTGAAACCTTAGGTCAAGCATGGCTTTTGACTTTTTCAATGTCGGTTTTCGTGGTGCGCGCAATATTCTGTGAACATCTAACATGTGCTCACGCAACCCTCTCGTAACTTTGTGCGTGTCGGGTCGCTCTCGTTGTGGCACTGTGCGAATTTTTGCTACCGCTCGCTCGCGCAACCATATCTCAGCACTTTGTGCGTGTCGGATCGCGCTCGCTGTGGTGCGGTGTTGGTTTTAGCTGATTCTCTTGGATCCTGGCGAAGAGATCTTCTAAGTTCTGTGGAATGTCCTTCTATGATGCTCTAGCATCTTCTTGATGCAATATTTATTAAGATCTTGACCAAGGTCTTGTAGAGATCCTTGTGAGAAGATGTGGTGCAGATCCTGATGAAATCCTGTCGGAGGAGGTCTTGCATGATCTTGCGCAGGTCCTTATGAAAAGATCTTGTGGAGATCCTCATGAGTTCCTCTCTAAGAGGCCCTTGCATGATCCTGTACAGGCCCTTACCAGAAGATCTTGTGGAGATCCTGCTGAGATCCTCTCTAAGAGGTCCTTGCATGAAGGTCTTGCAGATGCCATGTGTTAGAGGTGCTTCTATGAAAGCTCTTGTGGGGGCCTCTTGGGAGGCTCTTGTATCAAGATCTTGTCACATCCGTTCGAGGTCCTTTTATGACGATCTTGTGAGATTCTCTTAGGGGTCCTGGCATGAAGATCTTGGTCAAAGTCTTTTACAATCCCTTGTGAGAAGACCTTGTAGATATCCTGGTGAAATCCTCTAGGTGTCCTTCACGATCTCCTACAGGTCCTTGTGAAAAGATCTTATGGCGATTCTGTCGAAACCCTCCTCAAGAGGTACTTGCATTAAGATCTTGAAGATGCTCTGCGTTGGTGCTTGTATGAAAATTCTTCTGGGATGCTCACAGGAAGTTCTTGTATGAGGATCTTGAGAGATCTTCTATATAGATTATAAAGAAGGTCCTGCTGCTGCAGTTGCGATCATGTCTAGCCCTCATCTGTTACTGTTTCATAGCTACTGTCGCTTGTATCTGGTACATTGACTTCCCACCCCCCCCACACTGTTTAGGGTCTCTTGCCGGTGTAGTTGCGTAAGAAACATCCTGCACTTCAGCAGAACTCTCACCATCAAGATCTCATGACCTAACGCAACAAGACTCACAAGTAATACGATCGCATACATAAATCAACACATCACATGCTACATATACAATGCTGTTCTATGAATCAATATGTTGGTGTGTACACATGGACATATGTATATATACCTGTATAACTAACTGTACATTTACAGTTGACGACCAAGATTCTCATTAGCTTTTAAGTCGTGGGACCCATGTGGGCAGCAGTGTCTCTTATGAAGGCAGGACACAGTCACTACCTGCCAGATTATCAAGGACAGCTTCATTTTTCCATTCTGGTCTATTTGTAAGCCTTCCCTTCAAATCGCATTTTCACATTTGCCCACTCCTTCACGTAACTTCTGCGGAACTTTCATGAAACTTTAGCTCATCTTTCTCACGAACTCGGGTAGAAAAACCCTGTGCGAGAGATAGACGCATAGCAATCGTAACTAGTCATAACTCCTTACATGGAGCTTTAGACCAACCAGGTTCAACAATTATTCACCACTATTAACCAGTAACCATTCTTGACCCTAAATACATGTAGATCACCTTAGAATAAGGTATGGCACCCATTCTTGT
>CAMXCT020001402.1:68462-238462 GCA_947184155.2 Cladocopium goreaui | reverse complement strand
TTGATGACCGGGAGTCTGAACTCCTTGCTAAAAATGATCTGGGGTCTGTTAGAGAAGTCGTGGTGCTGCTAGAGACGCCTCCATGCCAAGAAGTGGATGGGACATGCTCACAGAAACCCCTTTTTTGGGATGTAAAAACATGTAAAAAAACATAGTTTCTTGTAGTTTTGCCCAACAAAAAACACTACGCCGTCTGTACCAATCCATTTCCGTATCTTTCATCCCCATCTGAATTGTCCAATAGATTCTTTTGGCAAACGTGTTTGCCTTGATCAAGAAGGTGCTTCAACAAAAATGGCCCAGTGGGCAAACCTTGTGGGACACTACTTTTCCCTCACCCGGAACCACCTCAATCCAAAGGTCCATGTGGTAAACCGAATGATAATCACCCATATGGATCCATATGGTTTAATAGCGCCCCCAAATGGTTTGACTAAGGCACTTGGGGATGCAGTTCCACTTAAATACCAGTAGTGCCGCACAAAGCGGCGGCGGAAATTTCAAAGATAGGATACCTATAGGAGAGGTTGGTTGTTGTGACGCATGTATGGCAGATCGAACCCACTGATGGGCCGAAACGTGGTTGGAATTGTGCTTTTTGAAATGGTTGCAGTGGTAGTGTATTAGTGTAATGTGGTGTAGTGTATTTGTAGTGTGGTGTAGTGCATGTGTAATTGTAGTTGTAGTGTAGAGTAGTGGTAGCTGTAGCGGTAGCGGTAGCTGTAGCAGTAGTAGCAGTAGCATGAGTATATAGTAGCAGCAGCAGCAGCAGCAGCAGTAGTAGTAGTTGTTGTTGTTGTTGTAATGGTAATGGAAGTGGTAGTTGTAGTTGTAGTGCAAATTGTGTAGCGTACTGTAGTGTAGTGTAGTGATAGTGGTAGTGGTAGCAGTAGTGGTAGTTGTAGTTGTGGTTTTTGGGTTGTAGTGTAATGGTAGTGCTAGTGGTAGTTGTAGTTGTTGTAGCCGTTGTTGTTGTTGTAGTTGTAGTTGTAGCCGTAATAGTAGTTGTAGCGGTTATAAAAATAATAATAGTAGTACTAGAAGTAGTGGTAGTAGCAGCAGCAGCAGCAGTAGTAGTTGTTGTGGTTGTTGTAGTGTCTTGTAGAGTCTTGAAGTGTCTTGTAGTGTCTTGTAGTGTCATGTAGTTGTAGTTGGAGTTGTGGTGTGACTGTTGGTGTTGGTGCTGGTGTTCACTTTTTCGACATCTGAACATCCAAAAGTGGCCCGAGACTTCCAGTTTCCAACACTTTTTGATTGCGAATGTACTTCGTGTCACAACGGCATGCACTTTTATAACATCTCAACGTCCAAAAGTTCAAGTGGTCCGAGACCGTCAGTTCTTAGCACTTTTGACATCGGAATGTGCTTCGCGCCACCACAACGTGCACTTTTTCGACATCTCAACATCCACGAACGGTCCGAGACCGTCAGTTTTTAACACTTTTGATTTGACTTCGAACTGTGCTTCGTGCCACAGTGGCGTGCACTTGTTCGACGTCTCAACGTCCAACGGACCCAATGTGTTTTTCACATTTTCATTCTTAGACTTCGAAATGTGCATCGCGCCACAGCGGGGTGCACTTTTCCAACACCTCAACTTCCAAAAGTGCCCGGACCCACTGTGTTTTTCACATTTTGACTTCGATCACAGCAGCATGCACTTTTTCGGCATCTCAACTTCCAAAAGGTGTCTGACAATGAGGTGTTTTTAGCATTTTGACTTGCAAATCTGCTTCGCGCCACAACACCGTGCAATTTTCGATCTCTCATCCCCCCAGATGGCTCCGCAAAAGCCTACTTTTCGACCCTCCGGAGCGACAAAACATTGGAAAACAAAAACGTGCACTTTGATGTTCTTTCTTCTGACTCTTTCTCTTCTCTGTTTTTTCTTCTTCCTTTCTCTTCTCTGACTCTTCCCACCTCTGCTTTTCCATCTGTCCATATTGTCGGAACTTTGACTTCTAAACTTCCTTCGATAAGGTTGTGTAATCATGATTCTAGGGTTTACACAATGCCTATGTCCCATTCCCAGCTCTGGGAGGGTAAAATCATGTAAAATCCCATGGTTATGTGGTAAACCCAATAATAAATCATCCCCAAAATCACTATAAATAGGTAACTACCATCACCCAATGGTAGGCTCATTGGGTTCTCACATTAAAAACCCGCAGCAGTTGGTTGTTGCCGATGCCTAGTGAGCCAGCTCCAGTGCACTTTCGCGCAAGAAGGACGCTTTAAAAAAACCAGTAGAGCGACCAAGACTTGAGCTGAGACTGCACCAGGCGGCCAGGGGTAAACATCAATGGTGAATGGAAATTCTTTGGCGGTTTTCGTGGGATCGGGATGATCTAGAGGGCCAGAGATTCTTGAGATCTTTAACTGGTTTTTCATGATTAATAAATATGTATAATGGGTATCACCTGTAACCATGATCATAAACCCCCATGTTTGTCGGGATATGGGGCCCAACTATCCACGAACAGCTCACTGGAACTGCACTTCCAAGGGTCCATGCGCTGACACACAGAATATCACGGATTTTCGAACTGCATGGCTGGTGTCGTTAGATATCAAAGTACAGTAGCAAGTTAATCTTCAGCTGGATATACCCTGTCTGGTAGTCAAACTTGGCAATTGACATTCCCCACTTCCACTAGTTTGCCAGCCAGCCTCCATTCAGTACAGGATTTCCCAGCCATGTTTGATTACCGCAGGGTACATGACACTTCACACTAGGACGACTAGTTTCCCAACAATAATCCAATCCCAGACGGCATATCGAATTCACACCCACAAAATATCGATGTACTGCAAAAGCTGCCAAACATTTAGCTGCCAATCTTTTATTATATTATAATGCCCCAGTTAACTGATAAATAACCTGTATAAAACTCCTAAAGAGATGGGCCAAATTGATGATGGAGCCTATCCCTAAATTATACTGTATCATATTATATATATATATATTCATCATATTACATTATACGATTCATAAGCTAAACAGTTAAAATATACCAGTCCCATGGATGACCACCTTGCAAGCAAGTCCAACACGAATCAACTGAGATCAATTGGCTTGAAATGTCCGAATGTCATGACAGTAAAATGGCAATCAATTACGTGGAAAAATGTTGGGAAAAATAAAATGTTGGAACACATGTAACATCATGAAAGAAATCAATTACCCAAAAGAAACTGGTTGGTGGTATACCTACCTACCTACCCCTCTGAAAAATATGAGTTCGTCAGTTGGGATCATTATTCCCAACTGAATGGACAAATCAAACGTGTTCCAAACCACCAATCACGTGGATATTGCATCCTCGATATTTGATGGATATCATTTATATCATCTTTCCGAATCTTTTCCATGAAATTTAGGGATCACATCAAATATCAAAAAGATAGTCGATCATAGTTGATCACATCTACCATGTTGACTCTATCATAGTTCCATATCAATCCATGTCTTTCCCAACCATAGTTGATCACATGGAAAATGGCCCATTTATAGATGGTTTACCTATTAATAGCATGGTGATTTTTGATTTTCCATGGCTATGTTAAATAACCAGAGGGTAGGGATCACATCTACCATGTGGGAAACTCACTCCCTCACAGGTTTGAAAACAGGATAAACCACGGTCGTCCACCTTGTCAGTCTCCTCGGTGGCACCTCATTCGAAACGATGTTCAAAAGGTGAGTCGTTGTTAGCTGGTTGGTGGTTTTTACCCCTCTGGTAAACTAAGAGTTTGCTATTGAAAATGGCCATTTGTGGATTTACCCAATAAAAATGGTGATTTTCCATAGTTATGTTAGTTTACCAGAGGGTAACCATCTTGAAAAATATAAGTTCGTCAATGGGGTTGGGATGACATCCCATGATGGAAAATATAAGCCATGTTTGAAACCACCAGGATTAGTGACACCTCCATTCATTCCAAATGATCGGTCGACAGCCAATTCTCAACGACCATCAGCTCGAGCATTGCTAGAGGGGAATCTGCACTGCTCAGAGCTGAGCCATTAAAAATATCACTATCTGCACTCTCATTACCCTCTGGTAAACTAACAAAACTATAGAAAATCACCATTTTTAATGGAAACATCACTATAAATGGGAAATTTTCCATAGCTATGGTAGTTTACCAGAGGGTATACTGGTTGGTTGAGAGATTTCCCTAATATTGCGTAGTTCATCGTAGTTCATAACCCCAATAAGCCCAGTAGGATAACTGCCTACAATAGCTAATCGACCATGGTATTTTTGATGGCTCAACTATCTTGAAGCTATTCCATATTAAAGATCCCCAATAAGCCAGTTAGTGTAACCCCAGGTAATTTAACATAGCGACTGAACATTGCCCATTTGCAGTCGATGTACCTATTGGTTAGTGGTGGTTTTCCAGTTTTTTCCAGTTCGCAAACAGTGAATTTACTGGATAATTTTAACCAATCATATCCCATTAATATGGATATTAATATTCCATAGATATTCATAGATATTTAACCCATAACTGGGTACTAAATATTAATAGCCCATTGGTACCCCATGAAAATATCCCATTAGCTCGAGCCAAAGAGGTGGTTTTGCAACTTCTTGAAAAGCCAGAAATATTTCACATGATCTACGAGTAAGCCGGATGTTTGATATGAGCGAAAAATCACCATCAACCATGCGGATTTTTTTGGAGACATCATTTATTAATCCGAAACCTACCCTCTGGTAATTTAACATAGCTATTGAAAATGGCCATTTATAGTGAGTTTTCCACTTAAATTGGTGATTTTCCATAGTTATGTTAATTTACCAGAGGGTACTATTGCTCGTAGTTCATGGTCAGCGAATCAGTATCCCATGGAAATAATCGAACAGAGCAAGGCGGGCAAGGATCCGATCCTGGCATTTCTTGGGGAACAGCCCAACACCATTTGATGGCAAATTGTGGACATTGATCAAGTATCATTTTCCAAATTGTAGACTATCAGAGCTCCATTCATGAGTGTAACATCATGTAACTATCCATTGCGATCCCATCCGCAAATAGCAGTGTCCCATCTACAACCGAAAAACTTCAAGATTTTGAAACGCCATTTTTGGATCCCCATAAATCGCTCTATAAGAGATAATACTTGACCAACCTCAAACACTTCGGCCACATGAAGATAGTTGGGACCCCAAGCATTTACGTCACGAGGTGTGACATGAGGTCGTTAGAAATGATCCAGATTCTTCCAGATTCTTCCAGAAATATTCCCAATCCATACTAGCCGATGACTTCGAGCTTCCAAACCACATTGTCATACTTTTCATTAAATAAACTGCGGAATACCTAAGTGTTGGAGATACATATACCATAATTCCATATAATTTCCTAATTTTTGTTCAGAAATCAGCAGTTCAGCCAGGCCTGAGCTTGCTGTGCTCGCAGTTCCCTGGCCGTTGGCCGTTCACCAAAATGATGGCTGGTTGGGGGGGGAAAAGCAATGAAAAGGGCAACCAAAAATATGAATCATGTGGTTATGTGGTTGGGAAACTCTAGAATATGTCGGAATGGCTCCCCATTTGAAACCCATTTGAATAGACAACCATAGCTCCGAAGCGCTTACTCCGTTCACTGGATAGATATTGAAAAGCCAACTGATACATTGACATACAAGGTTTTTGGTCCAGTCATATGTTCGTTTATAACCCCATTAACAACAGTTATAACCCCCATACACATTATTAACAGGTTGGTGGTTTCAACCCCTCTGAAAAATATTAGTCAGTTGGGATGATTATTCCCAAAATATGGAAAAATAACAAATGTTCCAAACCACCAACCAGATTATTAAACATTCATAAAGCCCAGTTAGCCAAGTTACTTTTTTCAACTTGGCTATCATTTGGGGGCTTCACCTTGTCAGGAGCTGATCGTTTTTTCCATGCGTCGATGGCCCGGCCATGGGTGAAGTGTTTTTGGCGGGTCCCAGAATAGAAATCGTAAACATATTGTGTATATATAACTACTATATAACTCTATGGGGGTTTCCATAAATGGGGGTAATTACCCAATAGCTGGATGGTTTACAATGGAAAATCCCATCTAGAAATGGATGACTGGGGGTACCCCCATGACTTGTCGGAAACCTCCAGGAGTGCTCAAAGCCCCTAGAGAAAATGGATGACCCTCCAGCACTTTTAGAACGCTGAATGTCAACCTCGGATGCCCACATGTGAGCTGTAAAAATTGCGTAGCAACTGATCACTGATAGGGGGAACCTCCTTTTCATGCAGGCCACCATCAAAACTAGTGGGCAACGCCAGAAGTAATCCGACCCCCTTAATTTCCCTATGATTTGCTTATCGTAAATGGGATGTCCAGATGTTTTTCCATGTTTTTCCTACCGAAAGTGCGATTTCCACACCGCTTTTCCTATCAAAAAATGGGATGAAACAAGATGAAACAAGATGAACCGCATTTTCTCAAGGCCTCGTTTGGGGGTCCCGTGAAAAGGCGCTTGAAATTTTGCACCACACTCGTTCAATGCCAAGATGCAAATAGGCTGCCGATAGCATCACCGGAATTGCCTGGTCCGGTTACATGGTGAATTCTGGAGACTATGATCATCATCCGATTATCCTCTGGTAAACATACAATCAAGTACTGAAAATGGCCATAGGAATAGTGAGTTTTCCCATTAATAGCATGGTGATTTTCCATAGGTTTTTTGTATGTTTACCAGAGGGTATCATCACTAAGAAACCATGAACTTTTCAAGAGAAGAATTTGATATCCATGGGTTGTACAAGGTATGTACTATGCCAATGGACTAATTCCAAACATCAAGAGAAGAATTGGGCATTGCTGATTTTTTCGGAACAAGTTTCCCAGAACAATGCAAAACACGCACTAAAGTTGCCTGTTTGACTAGGAAAAAAACAAACAAATAAAAAAGGGTACTGTAGGTAATTCCAAACAGAGGATGAGACCATTTCATACCATTTCCAGTCAAAATCGAAGTATCCGATAGTTACACCTGCAATATGTATACAACTGGAGCCCCTACACATTGCCTTTTCCAACGACAGAATCCTCCGCAACGAAAGAGTGGCAAGGGTCGGACCCGTTTTTTCCGGGTGGCCTTGAACTTTGATTCATAGGGCTCGAAAACAGCTACACAAAATTATTCAAAACCCCAGACTCAGATCGGGGTTGTGCAGCCACTTCCTATAACTCTTGTCTTCGGAAAACTTTGTCGGTTACTCATATGACCATTGGCAATTTTGGACAATTATGATAAACCATGGGATTTCATACTGGTAAATGAGAAGTATGGGATTTTGATGGATTTTGATCTATGATATCACCAGATGGTCCAAGAAACAGATGGGCTTCTCATGGTGGAAACCATGGGGTAATGGAAAAAAGCACCTCCGAAGGCAAAGATGTTTCCACCTGGGCTGAAATGTGGGGTGATCTCTGCCTGTTTCAACCGCCAAAATGAGCAAAATTTGTTTGTCTGAAAATAGGACAACTAAGGACAAATAGCATCATATAGCCATCATAGGGAAGAGGGAAAATCATCTCATCCATTGGAATTGAGCTATTTTTTCTCCAAGAAAGTTTCAAAACCCAAACACGATCGTTGGATGGGCGCCCATGGCTTCCAGTTGGAGGTTTGAGAAGGGATCCAGGAAAATGATCAAAAGATCATTATATAGTGGACATTAGTGGCTTCGTTTGACCTACCTAACATGATTTTTTTTCTTTCGGAAACTACATGAAGCTACTCTCCAAAATTCAACTTTGATGTGTCTGAAAATAGGGGATACCCCAAATCCTTTGTAGTTAATAAATGTTAACAAGCATTGTCCCAATCAAAATAGCAACATATTGGGATATCCCCCCCATGGCCCTATGTGCTTCTTGCGATATGCGTACGGCTCAAAATGCTTGGTACCCTTCTATTGCCCAAGAAACAGCACCCCAAACTTCGCACCACTGGAGCCGCTACCAGTGCTGCCAAAGAGGGAAGTGGCATCCGAACCTGCTGAAGTTCAGCACGGAAAGGGACCCAAAACGATAGCCAAGCTGATGGGGTTGCAATTTTTTTTGGGGGGAACTTCCTCTACCCCTAAAAAGAGCCTGGTGAACATCTAGTTATTTGTATCAACTCATCGATCTGGTTTTGTCCAGTATAGACATAAAAATGGGTACCCAGTTCCACCTCATGGTTAATCATAATGTTTCTCCTGGTAAAAAAAATGGCCATGAAATTGGAGATATCCTCCAGTAAAGCAACAGTTTGCTTTTGGACACAAATGTGTTTTTGTTTGACATCTTCTCCCATGGTGGGCTTTCCATATGCCAATTGGGCAGTGTTCAAAACCCTGTGTCATTCCTCTGCACTGATTGTTGCAATAGGATTTCCCAGTTCATGGATTATGATACCCTCTGGTAATTTGTTACATAGCTATTGAAAATGGTGATTTATAGTGGATTTACCCATTGATAGCATGGTGATTTTCCATAGTTTTTTGTATGTTTACCAGGCCGGGTAATCCCCAGCCAGTGTTGGGTAATATCACCCCCGAACGAATCATCAAGCGGGGATGACCGGAGCCATTCAGTTTTTCGTGTGGCGACCCTGCTTTGTGGTTGTCCCCCATCGTGGGATATCATGGGTCCCATGGGTCAAAATTCATAAAAACTCTATCAAAACCACAGCTGGTTGGTGGTTGACCTACCCCTCTGAAAAATATGAGTTCGTCAGTTGGGATGATGACATTCCCAACTGAATGGAAAGTCATAAAAGACATGTTCCAGTCACCACCAACCTGACAGGTTTGGTGTGTGATTGGTATTAACCATGTATCAACCACCGATTGGGATACCCAATTTTGACCCATCCAATGGGTGAATCTATGGCACCTCCCGGCCCACTGGACGCGAAAATGCTTCCGCTGCCTGGTCGGGTACGCCTGGGGAAGTCCTAGGTAGGGCCTAGGGTAATTAAACAGAAAAAGATCTGGGGAAATTATAATAATTCACTAACCTGAAATAAGATTTTGGTCGGATTTCCCTATACTAACCATCATTCCAGTGAGGTTGCAGTGAAGTCGTTATAATTTACATAGAAAGATGCAACCCGTGGTTTAACTATGGTTTATGGTAGATACAACTATACTTACTGGGGGTTTATAAACCAACTTACAACTGGGGGGCACCATCATGTAGGAAGATCTACAAATGGTGGGTCTTCACGAATCCTGATGCTTCGTCTGTCGTCACCTGATGGAGAAAACATAGCTGTGTTGTGCCAGATAAATGGCGCAAACGTCACCTGAACAGCCCGTGTTTTTTGTTCAGATCCACTGTTTTTCATAGGGCAAATCCAGGATGTTTTTTCAATATGTTTCAATGATATCTGTCTCGTTGTTCCTTGAAGATCCACCATGAGGGAAGGATTCTGCAGGTTCGATTCCTACAGGATCCTGCAGGTTGATATGCCTCTTGTTTCTTGCTACCAACATGCATCTTCTTACTGGTGCATTTTACGTAGGGAATGGATGGGTTGCTGGGGGAATTAGATGATTATTACTAGTGATGAAATGGATCATTCCCGAAAATTCCCTACTAAGCACCAGTAAGTCTTGTAGCATTGTAAAAAAAACACCCATGGAACCGTGACCAATAGAAATAGACACTTTTACACCCGACCAAGTTCAACCGAAAATCCGCCGGATTTAAATTTAGAATCTTCAGTCTGTGTCTATCCTCGGATTTCATCTGTCGGATTCTCCAGAATTTTTCAGTTTGATCTATCGGTGAGCACAACTATTTTGACGATGACATCCCCATCTTTTCAATGTAAAACCACATTTTTGAGTGGTTAACTAGTTCAAGCATAGCATTTAGAACCGAATTTCCCGTGAAAACCCCATTTTTCAGAGGAGATCTAGAATATCCATCTTTGATTTTACCAATTTTTTACCAATTTTTACCATGTCACCTGCTATCGTCATGCGCCCCTTGGAAACGTGCCTGTACTCGGGCTCGCCTCTCCTGACGGTTGATGAGTTTCAGAAATTGATGAGTTTCAGGGTCCAACTGTTACCAGAGGGTAACCATGTTTAATGGAAATTTTCCTTAAAATCTTCATGGGATAATTGGGATACAAAATCCAATTTGGGGCATCAAAAGTGCCACTGAACCCCCGAACTTCATGGAGGTTGCTGGTCATCTGTGGTCAAGTCATTCCTGGAAATCCGGAAATGACTGGCTAAATCTAGGAAAATCAATGAACATCATAACATCATCATATTTCTCAAGCTATTTCGACATTTCAGGAGGATTTCAATGCCCATCATCATCTATGGTGAGGTCATGGCTGTTACAATCTGTCTATATTAATGTATGATTACACAACGTCAACAGTAGCGAGTCCATTTATGGATGATCTACTTATTTTTACGCTTAAAACATGTGATTTTCCACTTCGCAAACTGTGAAATAACCATAGGCTACCTTTTAGGACACCTTGGTTTAATATGTAGATCTATTATGATCTATTCACTTTGGGGGCGTGGAGTATCTGTTAGCGGGATATATGGGATTGCTCTGGGAACTCTGTTGAACTAACATCAACTAACTGCATGTACAGTAACTGTGCAACAAGTGTATCAACAGCTGGAAATGTGGTAAAATCCAACGTACTGTACACTCTTCCCAATCACAAACATTGGTGAGATTTCCATCATCTCCAAAAAAACGAGGTTGATGATTTTTCACTTATGAATCAATTTCACATTTTTTCATTCCACCTTGTTTTTTACATAGAAGTCAATTGACATACCCTCTGGTAAACTAGCAGTTTGCTATTGAAAATGTGGATTTTCCCATTAAAAAGTGATGATTTTCCATAGTTATGTGACAGTTTACCAGGCCGGGTATGTTTTTTTTCATCTGGTTTCTGTGGATCACCGAACAACCACAGCCAGTTCGCAAAAAGCCATCTGGAGATGAAAGATCCCCAGGAAAATTGGGTGACGTGCTGGTCATCATCAGCATCCGCCAAAAAGACGCTTGCGAATTCAGTTTTACTAGTGATTAATAGTGGTTAATAGTGGTTATTAGTGATTAATACCTGATCCAATGAATATAATATATGACTAATTGGTGGTTTCAACCCCTCTGAAAAATATGAAAGTCAATGGGAAGGATGACATCCCATATATGAAATGGAAAATAACAGCCATGTTCGAAACCACCAAGCAGTATATCCATCTCTACGTCATATGTCATACGTGGCTTCTTTTTTCGCTTTTTCAACATAGCCTCAACGTGGCTTACTGGATAATCCCTGGATGATTCCAGCGAACTAAGCGATCAGTTTTCCATCGCTTCAGTGGATAAATGTGCCTCCAAAGAGGTTCAATGACCCAGAGGAGCTGCCATCTGGGGCCTTATCCGATGCCATACCTCGGCGCTAACGGGGAGGTTCCAACGAAAGTTTCTGGGAATATTAATTAATATTGGTAAATCCCATTAATATTGGTTAATAATGGTTAATCATAGTTAGTAATGGTCATTAATGGATGACTAATGATGATTAATGTGGTAAAACAATGCTTTTCCTGGGAATGGTAAGTTTATACCACCAAGCAAAAAATGGTGATGACTGGGGGATGGTGCGTTTATGACATTGTGGTAAACCCACATTACAACAATAAGGATATGATGAGAAATTATAGGGACCATTTTAGGATAACTATGAGAGCATGGATGATTTACCCTGATTTATTTTAAACATAGCTGTGGAAACTGGCCCATAGAAATAGATGATAAACATCATGATCTACCCGTTAAACATGGTGGTGATTTTTCGTAGCTATATTAAATAACCAGAGGGTATATAAAACCGTACCACAACAAATCCCATGGTCTTGAACACCGCTTTCCCCTCACATGAAATGTTTTTCATACTCTGAAACCCACGCATTGTGGTGAACATTTGACCCAACCTATTAATCCCTTCGCGGCCCCAGAAACCATGGTTTTGATATTGCATGATATTCGCAGCCCAAGTTGCCGACACCAACCGGAAAGCTGGAATTTAAGGAGGAACCATCACCAAACTACCCTCTGGTAAACTAACAGTTTGCTATGGAAAATGAACATGTTTATTAGGTAAATCAACTATAAATGTGCCATGTTCAATAGCTATGTAACAAATTACCAGAGGGTAACATCCTGGTGGCACAGGTTAAGGCTCCCTACCAAAGGGGGACTGTCCGGGGAAGCTTGGTGGGAAAGCTGGTGCAGCCTGGCAGAGCATCGCCATGGTCAAACAACGGGTCAGTCAGAAAGGGCCCATTACGAAGGGATGGTGAACAGTCAGAAATGACATGAGTACCCTCTGGTAATTTAACATAGCTATTGAAAATGGCCATTTATAGTGAATTTTCCTATGACAAATTGTGATTTTCAACAGCTATGTTAGTTTACCAGAGGGTATGTGTTCATTTCTAGAGACAGTCTTGAATTGTGACTCATGGCCACATCATTGAGGAAGGCAATTTCTTGTATCAACAAAAAAAGGGGCCAAAGAAGAAATATGAACGTTTCATCAACAACGACTTGAACCGAGAACATATGGAGGTTTCCTAAAATAGGGGTACCCCCAAATCATCCAAGTCATGGATGACCACTTTAGCATTGAAACAACAATGGCGACTTGGGGATCCCCCATGACTTAAGAAAGCCCCATATCAAAAACAAAACCAACAACCTTGAAGAGAGATTGGCAAACTCATGACATACCCTCCAGTATACTAACATAGCTATTGAAAATGGCCATTTATAGTTGATTTACCCATTACAAATGGTGATTTTCCATAGCTATGTGAGCTTACCAGAGGGTAAGGTTATTCCTGTTTTTTGGTGGTATACATACTTCACTTAGGTGAAGAAACCCTCAGAAATTCAGATGATATTGTGGGATTTAACCAAGAAAACATGCGGGCATACTGTGGCTAAAACAATCAATGAATTTCACATTGAATAAGAAACACACATTGATAATGATGCACCATGATTCGTACACTAGTACAAATAATAATACAGTAATACGAGAAACCATGATAGTGCTTTCAGAAATAATAGAATAGAAATATAAATCATAGCCTTAAATAGGATATCACATTTATAACATTAAACATCACAACAATGGTAAACATTAATTAAACATTAATTAAACATTAATTAAACATTAATTAAACATTAATTAAACATTAATTAAACATTAATCATAACCACACATATCTATATATATACATACATATATATATATAGCACATATCGGATATCACATCATGTCATGTCATTTAAAGCATATTGGATCATTATCCCACCACGTCACAATGTCATTCTGAAATCCAGCGAATTTCCATCGGAGGCCTTACTCGGATCATCTGCCTTTGGGCCTGGCTCCGAAGGCTGGTCCCATGGAACCAATGGCTATGATAGGGAATTGTGTGGTGGGAAATATGGTGATGTCATGAGATATAAAGTGGTAAATCCCATCTATAAATGGATATCATATGATAATCATCCATTAAATCCCAGTAAAATCCAATCTATAATGGGATATCATATGATAATCATTGATAACACACACATATATATATATTACGCATATATTTGATGAACCTCAAACACTGGCATCTGGGTTGTCGGAACGTTTTTTGGATTCCCATACCCGCAAATCGAGTAGATAAAAATGTCAAACCTGGATTTTTAGGAGATGCTTAATATTGGGGGAAGAGATAGTCTTGTTTGCATCCTAGATTCATGGCAATAAACCCAAATATACTGTGCAGTTGGGCTTGTGAATGGATCTATGATATTAATGTATATGATATAACTATATATATACATATAACTATGGCTATAAACCCCGTTGGGTTGGGATATAACCCCTGCAACTATGGTTACATATCCACTTCTAAGTGGAACTGCACTTCCAAGTACTCAAATTGTCCCAGTGCACCCTGGCAATCAATCTCGCTGGCGGAAAATCCCATGGATATGCAGAACACTTTACAGTAGCTGTTAAGTGAGGGACTAATCCCATGTTTAATTAATCAAAGGGGACCACAAACACAACTTGACCAAACGTGCAACTGGTTGGTGGTTTTAACCATCTTGAAAAATACGAGTTCGTCAATGGGAAGGATTATCCCATATATTATGGAAAATAAAAAATGTTTGAAACCACCAACCAGGCAATCATTGCTACGATAGTGATTTACTGAGATTCTCAATTTCATTAAGAAAAGGCAGCGAACTCCCCAGTAGAACATCACTTTCTGCATTAGAATGGCCATACATTAAAGGTAAATCCCCTATTCTCGGAAAAACACAATCTCCATACTCACCTCCATTCAACCCTTACAAACACTATTTTTTCACATGAAATTTCCAGAACATCAACCAAAAGAAAAGCTATGGGCTGCCGTTTCCATTTCTCGAAGCCATGTCCAGCCCCACTCCCCATTTCCAGCCTGGGGCAGAAGCAAAAAGGCTAGTTCCTCCGAGGATCATGGAATATGGAACATTGACGCACAGTTCAAGCTTTACAAACATATCTCCAAAAAAAAATCGCAATGGCTTTCCTCAGTGGGTTTCCCCAACGTCAATGGATTGGTTTAAGGGAAAAATTACAGGAAAGTCCCATGATATCCCATGATAATGGGAAATTCCTATGGTCCATAATGCTGGGCAAATTAATAATTCACTGACCTGAACAGTTCGGCCATTTTGGGATGATTCCCCCTAAAATAAACCATGATTCCAGTGAGGGAGAACAGTGAGGTCGTGATCAAATTTGCCCAGACCTATGGTCCATGATGGTTTCCGGCGATGTTCCCCACAAAACCCATGGTTTTTCTCAACTCCTGAGCTGCCGGAGCCAAAGATGCCAGCCGTTGCTCCAGTTCCCTCGGAATTGGTGCAGTTCCAACTAAGTGGATATAAAAAACACCATAGTTATAGGGCTGCCCAATTATATGGTGATATAACAGTTACAAGTGGAGATAATATACCTGATATAACCATATTTACAGTCACTACATCCATTTTTTCACAGTCTAGTGTAATGTTCCAAAAGTGTAAGTAAATCTAGCTACATGTAAACTGAATCCACAGAAACACGAAATGATCGAAAATGACAGATGGAAAAAACATAGTTTATACCTCCAAATTAGCTAGTAAATGAGTAGTTTATCCCTCTAAAAGATCTCAATTAGTAGGATTGATGATAAAACATCTCATAATACACATCCCATTCTAAACTTTCTTTAAACAACATAGATTAACACATGTTCTAACTAATTACAGATTTTATCAAAATTATATCTAGCATATACCCTTATTACACTCTGGTTATTTAACATAGCCATGGAAAATAACCTATTTCTAGATGATAAACATGATGATTTACCTATTAAATGATGATGTCCCCGTTCGCCACGTTAAATAACCAGATGGTAACCCTTGAATGGATAGTAATAACATGTATGATCTGGTTATTTAAAACCATCCGAAAAAATTGGACATCCTTTTCTAAAACCCTACCGTTAAATAACCATCCTTTTCTACCCTGGGTGTTTTTTATATCGAGACACGAAAAGGCCGCCGCTGATGTTCGATTCGCCTCCAAGGCCTGGAAGCTGCTGATATTCATGGTGATTTTCATGGAGATACCCTTTGGATATGACTAACATAGCTAATGTCAACCCTGGATTAATAAACCATGGTTTATTAATTAGGGGGTACTCCTCCAATAGTCATGTCATCCAATACTTAAATGGTACCCTCCCAATTAAACAGCCGTTTGGGGTTTATTAATCCAGGGTTGACATTATTGAACATGGTGATTTAGTTCGTGGATTTACCCATTAATAGCATGGTGATTTTCCGGCTGGCAAACTGAGAATGCTTACCAGATGGTATTCATGGTGATTGATATGAGGTAATCATGGAGATGTTTATGGTCTTAACGGTTAATGGCAATGTTGATAACTATCTATCAATATTTATTAATGGATATTTTCATGGATTAATGGATATATCAATGGGTATAATACCGCTATGGTCCTATGGTTTATTTTTTTTAATGCTTCTTAGATATAACAAGAAAAACTTTATACCAGCCATTTAGAAAACTATGGATATTGATATTAATGATATAATTCTATGGTTTGTGAACCCGCCCCGTGAAGTTGGGGTTTGTGGGGTCCCCCCCGATACGAGCTGGTCAGAATCCAAGGATGAATGAATCCACTGGAAAAGCCCAGATAGCCTCTGGTAAACATACAAAAAGCTATTGAAAATGGCCATTTATAGTGGATTTTCGCATTAAAAATTGTGATTTTCCATAGTTATGTTAGTTTACCAGAGGGTATATGTTGACTGTTGATGATTTACCAATTAAACATGGTGATTTTCCATTGCAAACTGTCACAAATTACCTACAGCCATGCAAGCGTTGGGATATGGGGTCCCCAAAAAATATGGTGAAATATTTCGTGAAAATGTTAGTTGATGTACATCCACGAAGAGTTCACTGGAACTGCACTTCCAAGCAGGTGCTTCGTATAGTTGGTGCAACTCACCTTGGTTATTGTCCCATGTTGCCTTTCGGGAGAACTTCAGGGGTCAGTTTGGTATACGGATTGCTATCTACCACCGTTTATGATAGTTTATCATGCTTAGCACTTCCTTATCAAGTGGGAAAGGGACGGTTAATGACAGTTATGATCGATGATCACCAATGAAACTCTCAGTGGGGTGCAAATTGCCAGAACCATAGAACAATCATAGAACAATAACTTGCAATATTGTAATGTTCATGATTGTTCATGACATGATGTAACCATAGGTATCCATAGGTAATATTTTAAATATATTTAATATTATAATATAACAGTCTGGGTTTACCTTGATGTAACTCTGATAAATTTGACGAAGCGATGAAACTGTCGTGAGGTTCCAGGAAGCTTCCATTTTCGATGGCGTTCCTGTCTTGGCTTTTCAGTTTTTCAGTTTTCAGAGAAATCTACTTTCTTTTGGTGGTCAAATTCAACGTAAGAAATGTTGAGAACCAACTTTATCCACATTTTTGGTGGTACTTAAGAGTTATCACAAGTCATTAAAATCATTAAAACCCATGAAGCATGATTAAAATTCACTACATTTCACTCAAAATCGTTTAAAGTCACTAAAAATCATCAAACGTCATGAAAGAAAGTCGCTAAAGAATCATTTTAAAGGCCACTGAGACTCACAAAACATCACTCTTTTGGATCGCATCGCGACCTCCACTGGTCATCGCGTCCGCTGTGGCAAAACGCTTTTCGGCCTGGCCCGGCGCAGTCATCAAGCCAGAAGTAGACATAGATTGTGAATCATATTATAATATAGATTAGGAATGATTAACATACTGATTATAGACATAGATTAGGCTATGATGATTATGAATGATTATGAATTATGAATGATTAGGCAACATGGCACTAACATACTGACATGATCTGACATGTCATTTAATCATCTATAATTCTATAATCATGATCTATATGATCTATAATGGTTGGCAGAGTTGTTGGTTGATAGTTATACTGGTGGTATACCTACCCCTCTGAAAAATGATGGACTTCGTCAGTTGGGACGATGAAATTCTCAACTGAATGGGAAAATAATATTCATGTTCCAAACCACCAACCAGTTGTGAATGATTATGATGGATGTTTATGATGGGGGTGATCCATTAATCCATGTCTCTAAACCATGTTTGATTCTGTTTATTACGGAAGTCGCCAACAAATAGAGACAATATATGATACTTAATAATCCTGAATGATACTTGATGGGAAAGCTCCGAAATTCAACGGCCTAGGGGTTTATGAATCCAGGACAGTACCAATTCATGGATTAAGGATTACTTCAAAGGAAATTCATGTATAATTGGTACTTGGATAAATTACAATTGGGATGAATTCTACTCACGTATAGTCGTATAGCCGTATAGGTAATATAATTTCACCCATTAGTTACAGCAGATTGGTTGGATTAATGAATGGCCTTATTTAATTTTTTGACACCTATTCGACATCTCTATATAATATGACATCTATGTTGCCAGACATTAGATTCTATTTCAACATTTATGTTATATCCGATGGACCAACACGTTCCGTTCTAAAAACAGTGTTTTGTATTTTACAGACAGTACAGTACACATCATATGTCAGCTTTAAATTTGTACGAATGTTGGCAAAACAATGTCATTTGCACCATCCCCCAGTCATCACCATTTTTTGGTTAGTGGTATGGTTACCATCCCCAGTTGGGATGATGACATTCTCAATATATGGAAAAATAAAACATGTTCCAAACCACCAACCAGATATATAGTTAATGTATGTTGATGGGTTTATAACCAAACATCACCAACCAGATCTATGTTATCTATTGCCAATTTCCCAAGAAAGGAAAAACATCTGTGGGCCACTTAAAAAAATGACCACTCAAGCCAGCGCGAGGCCTGTGTGCTGCAGGCAAAGATGTTGATCTTCTTGTCTGGATCCGTAGGCGTCGGTAGAATATCAAAAATAAGACCTCAGCAGTTGCATTTGATGAAATTCACGGTTTCTTGATGTTTCTTGATGTTTCTTGATGTTTCTTGATATTTCTTGCATTCATTGACTGTGAAAAATGCAATGTGTTCTCAACAAGCTGCGAAGTAACACCGGGACGGACTCTTTTGCTCACACTGCGGATCGCAACTCCTGCGTCTACGTTGAACAGCGGGATTTTCTGCGGTGGCCCCGCCAAGTTTGCCATCGGCCCAAGGCTCTCATGGAAAAAAAAGGAGTTCTCATAGGCAAAACGCTGCGCCAGCGCAACTCTTGAAGGTAGAATCGTGAACTCACGAAATGCGTTGGTTCTGCCTGAAAACTTTGCAATGAGTGTGCATTTAGATTTGTATGCAAATGTCCTCTCAACATGTGCTCGAAACATGCCTTTTATCGGATTGAATACGCACAGCCAAAAAGGGAGCGTGGCCGTTGTGCAAAAAGGTCCCTTGCATTGAGGTAAGACATGCCGCCACTTTCCTTGCTGACAAAAAAGGCGGCCCACTTCTTCACTTCATCCAGACCAAAGGGAGGTTTTTTTGCGAGAGTCTCGAAGGCCTGGTCCCTTGGATCAGCCGAACATGTGCAAGTCCCCAAGATCCCCAAGAGCAGCGACCTATCCAACCTTGCCGGGGAACAATGGATCAGCCGCATAGCGCCAATCGCGTGAGAATCACTCCCAATGAAGCGCGAGTGTAGATTCCAGAACTCCGGGTTCAAGTGCCTATCAGTTAAGGCCTTGCTGCTGTACAGCTATGCATGCTTCAAACAATTCTTGTAATACAGCGTGTAGTTTCCAGCACTTTTGTGAACACTCGGGCAAGGAAGCTGCCCAAAGCCAGCAGAAAGCCACATCTAGCGGCATAGCACCTGGTAAAGGATGGTCTCCAGCCATGCCCTTGCGGCACGCCACTGCAACTGGGCCATAGCTATCAGCATCAGGGAGCCGTTGGACGGGCAGAGCCAAGGTGCAGGAGTTCTTCCATGCTGAAAGGCATGTTTGAAACCAGTTGATGGGGGGGAACAACTGGTCGCAAAATCCGCTGAGCATCACTTGTTTGGGGTCATCAATTCGCTTGTTTCAGGCAGCATACCCTCCAACGTTGCAAAAAAACCTGAGCAAATCATATGTTTTTGACTTAAACTGATTGGAATTAATATGGTTTAGTTATGCCATCATAAGCTGGTTTATTGTGGTTAATTAAAGTTAATTATACAACCATTTGGTGAAATCGCCAACCTGTAATTAGCCATTGATTTTCATTAGGGGTTGACCCACAAAACCGTGATAAATTAGGATCGAAATGGGTATCTCACTATTGCTAAACTAGTGCTCTATTCATCGTAGACTAAGATTAAACCGGCCGTAATCCTAAGAATCCAAAAAAGGGCCTTGGGTCTTAAATCCTGTTTTGAATTGGACCAGGGGTCTTAGTAACATCACTAACATTATCATGTTGAATTGGTAACATCATGTAACATCACTATCAAATTGGATTAGCAACATCACTATTTCAAGTCTGATAAATCAAGTACCCTCTGGTAAATGAAGAGTTCCGACATAGTTCGGCCCTGAAAATCACCCGTCAGTGGTGTTTCACTCATCTTCGACCTAAAACTTGCCGGGCCTATGTGAATTTATCATCAGATTATTAATTTAACATAGCCATGGAAAATCCCAACCATAAATGGAGGTTTTAATTAATGGGAAAATCATCTATTTCTATGGGCCATGGCTTCCATGGCTATGTTAAATAACAAGAGGGTACTCGAGGGTAATGATTTAACTCATCAAAGCATGACTTCTCCACCGGGTCGCTTCCAGAAGACGCTTCCTTCCCAAATAGCATACCTCTGGCGGGTGACGATGGCAAGATTTCCAGGGATGGCAACCCATCAGATCTTGGTGTTACTTAAAACAAACTATGAAAAAACTATGAAAAACCTTGGGATCTCTAATATTTCTACAAGGCACTTGTGTATCATTCACGACTGGTTTCATACTTGGCTGGTTAAAAGATGTTACTCTCTAATAAAATAACGTAGACCCTGAAAATAGCCTAGTTTTAATGGAAACTAATCTTCCAACCCCGATGACTGCCAGGGTCTATGTTAATTTACCAGAGGGTAAAAGGAACCCCACCATGGCCATGGCTGGGGGTAAACCCATGGTACTATCCAGCTCGCTGGATGGTTGATTTCGTGGAAAATTCCATGAAAATGGATGGGTTTATAAGGGAAAAACATGGGAAAAACCTATTTTTTAATGGATGATCAGGGCTACCCCTATGATTTAGGAAACCTCCATTTCTGGAATAGTGAAACATGGGGTTTCACCCACATGGCTAAGCTTCACTGTCTCTGGAGTGCCTGGACCAAAGGGACTTCCGGAGGGCCTCGGAGCGGCTCGGCGGAAGGAAACCCCCAAGGGCTGGAAAAATGTGTTCGTTTGGCCCAAAAAAAGATAGAAATTGGTAAAATCATGTAAAATCCAAACCTAAAATCGTGAGATCTAGTGAGATAAATATCACAGACATATTAATTCATGTGCATCTATATAAATTCCAGGGGGATGTTTAATTTTTTTTTTCACATCAACGAAATCTTGGCAACAACATCATATCATATACCCTCCGGTAAATTAACATAGACCCTGGCAGTCATCGGGATTGGAAGATTAGTTTCCATTAAAAATTGGTGATTCTCAGGGTCAACAAGTTTATTTACCAGAGGGTAAACCACCATTTTCCTATGGTTTTCCTATGATTTTCCCATTTTCCTATGGTTTTCTATGGTTTTCTTATGATTTTCCCATTTTCCTATGGTTAATTTACCAGATGGTATATCTCTAACTCACACGGCTTTTCGGATGTGAAACGTCAAATCCCCGGGAACATTAAAACCTTTTGGGATTCACCAGGAAAAAAAAAAGCACAGCAGCACAGTATCTGGTGCATCTACTGGTGGTTGACCTACCAGTTGTTGTTAATATACTGTTAATAAATTCATGGTTATTATATGGTTAATATACTGTTAATAATAATCTGGTTGGTTTCATTCAAGCCCTCTGAAAAATGATGGACTCTTATCGTCAGTTGGGATGATGAAAATTCCATTCCCAACTGAATGGAAACTCATAAAGTTCTAAGCCGAGCCACGCGGCGGCAGGCGCAAAACCTCGATGTTACAAGCAAAATCCCATGGTGAAGCATTGATTTTTACCATGATTCATTGGGGGTAAGCCTCCAAAAAGGTCAAAAAGGATTGAACAGGACTTTTGAATGTAGTTTATCACTATTTTCGTGGGTTTTGACATGTTTTGACATGTTTTGACATGTTTTGACATGTTTTGACATGTTTTGACATGTTTTGACTTTTCGATCGCGTTTGAGGGGAACTATTTTTTGGGGTGTAAGTGGCAATATATATATATATAATGTCAACCCCGGATTAATAAACCATGGTTTATTAGTTAGGGGGTACTCCTCCAATAGTCATCATCCAATACTTTTTTATGGTACCCTCCCAATTAAACAGCCGTTTGGGGTTTATTCATCCAGGGTTGACATTATATGTAACTCTTGCGGGTTGACAGTCGGCCCCTATGGTCACATGGCTTCGAAGGATGGAGTCCGACGGAATTCCATGTTCCACAATTGGGGTTGGAACATGTCAGAACTAGCCCTATGAGGAAACAAAAAAGGGATTGGAATCATGGCGCCTCGTAAAAATTGATCCCAAACTTTGGGAAATCGGCTCCGTCTTTGGGAATTCCAACCCCATCTGTGACGGGAATGACACATCTCTGTCAGTCGGAATTTTACTGCAACCTCACAAATACGCAGAATTGAAAGCACCTGCGAACCACATTGTCTTATCGAATGTACAAGGTGAGGCCAAGCCAGTTAAACATGTATAAAGTATAAACCATTATAAAGCGATTGACTAGCTTGTTATATCATGTTACCCTCTGGTAAACTGTCACATAACTATGGAACATCACCATGCTATCAATGGGTAAATCCACTATTTCGACTGGGCCATGTTCCGCCAAGGCCGTTCCGAGGCGCCTGAGGTAGGAGCTGTCGGTGTGCCATCGTCATCGTCCTTGACATCCTGAAGAAAAGTGTCATGACTGCAGATATAATGGATATGTATATGATATATATATAATCATATATATAATCATATATAATCATTATATATAATGGGTATTATGGTATATCCATTAATAACCACCAAACCACCAACCAGATAATCATATCATATCAAAAATTTGTACTTATTTATACATATGACCAACTCAATATGCATGTTAATATACTTTATGGATCATTATGGTGGGATGTATCGGGCTTTTTTTTTGGGACCAATTTTTAGGGGGATGTAACCAATATATGTGCTATGGTTACTATGGTTTACTGTCATCCATCCCATAGTAATAATCACTGGGAATAAAAAAGGATCGGAGGTACGTAAACGTACCATTTGTTTGACCATGTTTTTTTTTGGGATGTTCCCTGAAATTGAGGCCTGATATATATAGGCCAAACATGTATGGAAGTGGTACCTCCAATCAATCGGTTGCTGAGTCATGGCCGTTTTTTAATGATGGGAATCCAAAGTCCCGGTCTCCCGGTTCCTGAAAGTGGTTTGATTACCATCCCCTCTGATGTATAAAGGTTGAACATGGTTGAAGCATCAATGGGTTGATCTGGAAACCATGATTTTTTCTGGATTCTGAGGGGAAATTCAGAAAATCTAGAGGATTTTTACCACCAAATAGAGGCTTTTATTGCAGATGTTTCCGACAAAACCAATTCTTGGACATACTGATTGTATCTCACAAAGCACTACTCCAATTGCTGATTCGGAAATGACATTCCCATGAAAATATATGAAACTCATATACATTCATCAACGCAAGGAAAGTTCCAGTGGCGTATTTGCCAGTCTTGGTTCATTGCCCTTACCAACCATGTTCATAGAACGATATTACATCCCACCGAGTTAGTCAAATGGTTAGGAATAACTGTTGTTTTGGGACGTAAACATCGCAGATAATGGGTAAATCATCACAAATCAATACAATCATCTACGCATCATCTATGAATAGGCCATGGCTTTCATAGTAAACTGATAAATTGCAAGAGGGTAAGAACATGTAAGAACTATAGTTGCAAGACACTTTACCTAGGAATGAGGTAGCCCTGTAAGCTTCGGGCCTATTGAATCAGCTTAGGGATAAACAACTTCTACAGTACGTGTATGTAGTGGTTTGAACCATTGATCTGGGCAACCGGGAAGAACCCCCTGAACCGGATCATGTTCACCATTACTCGGATGATTACCCGGTAATCTAGCATGGCAATGGAATGGCCATGGAAAATCCGAAACTCCACCATTTAGGATGTGTTTTTGTCCGTAATTCTCCCATTCAACAATCCATTTACCATCTGGTTATGACATTCACAGTTCGCCATGGAAAGATCCACCCATTTTTAAGTTCGGTGTTTACCATATATTTCGATTAGGGCCATCTATCCCATGGCGAACTGTTGGTCATAACCAGGCTGGGTAGAAGCCCGGGATGTCGCCAGCCTTGTCCTCTGACTCCCAGTTTTTGGGATCTGCATAGAACCTATGAGGGAACGCTGAAAATCAACTGATCTGGGTGAGGCGAACACCCAGACCTCAAAGCCATTCAGAATAAACATCCGTGCGCTAACATAGATAGGTATTTATCATCTACAAATTTGTGTTTTTTCATGGTTGTTCATGGTTTTTCATGGTTTTTCATGTTTTTCTACATCTGAGTTTAGCCCAACGGGTACCCCTTCAAACATAACGGGATGAACATCGCGTTGGGGGCGCTTCGAGGAATCCAGATCGTAGCGGAGGCAAACCTGCGACGGACCCTGAATCACCAGGAATCAACGAGAGAATTCAGTCATTGTTGGGATATGAATGAGGAATAATAATAATAATGAACAAATTTTGGGATGAAATAATGAACAAATTTTGGGATGATACCTATTTGACAGTTATATCACACAACATCTACAGTCTTCTAGAATAATTCATGGATTACATCTTGTCGTGGAACCAATTTTAGAGAAATGGATGAATAGTCAATGAATAGTACCATGTGGTTATTTAACATAGCCATGGAAAATCACCATTTTTAATAGGTAAACCATCTATAAATGTGCCATTTTCCATGGCTATGTTAAATAACCAGAGGGTAGTCAATGAATAGTAATCATGTTTCGCATACGATAACTTGAAGATTCCGTGATTTCTCGTGTTATTTTTAACGATGACTTTTCACGTGCTATAGTCATTAACTAATTGTGAAGCTGTTTTCACAGGGGATCCCAGGGTCATATGAACAATGTCTTCTATAACCCATGGGGATATAGCAATCCGATGGACAAATATTGGACAATCCCTAATCTCCATGAAAATAGCAGGTTGCTTCGTACTTGTTCCGGGATGTTCCGATGGGCCAGCTCGCCATGTCTGGAAGAGTTGAAAAACTTGATCCTAATTCATGTTGACATAGGGATATACAAGTATATACAAGAAATGAATGCAGGTTCTGAAGTTGGATTTGATGATCAACCTGACCTGCAAACTGGAATCCCAATCGATGGGATTTATGCAACAATGAAGATGCAATCGCTAAACGGAGATATCAATCGCTAAACGGAGATATCATGTAACCCCTGGAGCAATCCAGTCTCTTGGTCACTTGCGGGGTTTCCCCCAAGAAATCATCTGCTCCGAAATGGTGCCATCCAATTAAACAGCCCGTGAGTGAATAACAATTTGGGGATGACATTATCATGGATGATGAGTAAAAACCCCAATTCCCAAATTGAAGGTTTACAAATGACCCTTCTGAAAGCCATAAACTGTCCCGAATGAGACTTAGCAAAAATTTGGTGGGATTCCATGCCAGAATGCATGGCTTGCGTAACATTTTGTTCAGCAACATACCGCAGATCAGTCCGTTTGTACCCCACTTGTGAGCCGATAGACATGACTTTTCTGGGTTTGGTTTCACATCTACTCTATTGATTCTATTGAAAAACAGCCCCTGCACTAAGTTGTGCGCTTTCCGTTGGATCCATGTGCCTTTTTGTACAACATCAACTCCTTTCCTTTGTACTTCCTCAGCGGAACACAGGGTGAACAGGACATCGCAGTTCGCCATGCAGAAATATGACAGGAATCCGCGGTCAGTGGTCCTGTAGGGTTTACCATTTTTCGTTGGTTTGATGTGGTTAAAACAATGTCATAAACTACCCATGACTGGGAATGGGGGATGGTTTAAACGTCCCTACCCCCTTAGACGGGGGGACGAGGGGGGGGTTGAACCAAGCTTTCGAGTTACAATTTTTTCTTTGAATAGATATATATATAATATTATATATATAATATTATATATATATATATATATAATATTATATATATACACATACTCACAGACCCCCAAAAAACGCGAGAGACTTCCCAAAGGGATTGCATGGAATCGCTTGATTTCATTAGATCACATGAATGACAATGGACTGGTCATGTGGCAAGGCCACCGTACATATGAGAACCTCCTTGACACATCTTGACACATTTTGAAACATCTCAACACATCTTGACGCCACTCGCTTGCTTCCTTTTTGCTTCGGCCCGGCGTTGAACATCGTCACTGGGCGATTGACTTACCTGCACTTCTTATTGGGGTATATTGGGGTCATAGATAATTATGTCATGTGTGTGTGATTGTGTGTGTATTGTGCGTTGTGTGCAGATATGTCATCATATGCATTCAGCTAGTGGCCTGGCTCCAAGTTTCTGGGCTGACAAAGAGTTTGCTGCTGAATTGTGGTGAACCTCCTCTGTGCAAAGCTTCGGCCAGGCTGACTAGTAAAGTACGGCTCATCTGATGGACAGCTGTTGGTGTTGTTCTCGTTTTTCTGAAAAGAACCACATCTTCAAAAGCATGGACCCATGTTGCAAGATGTTGAAACTGGGTGAAGTCCTAGATCTGCGCAAAAGTCAGCACCTCTAATTTTGATATATTTTGATAGAAGGATCATGAAGGATTGATGGGTTCATCGGCTTGTGCAGGTACGCCTCATTTTTTTTCTGGCAAGTCCTTGTGCTGAGCGGCCTGGTGCTTGGTTTTCAAGCATTTCCCTGCCTGTCTCCGGCACCCCCTTGCATACCCCCTGCTACACCCTGCCAAAGGGCAAAGTGTTTTCTCAATGTTCTTGGTTTGTCAGCTGTTTCATCTCATCAAGGTCGCTTTCACAAGAGCAAACCTGGCGGCGTTACTTTATGCACCATTGCAGCGAACTTCGCCAGTTTGCGCAATACCCCTAGTCTATCTTCCCCTTCGCTGGGAGATAGTGACGCAAGCGTCCGAACAACTTTGTTACCAAAGGCAGTAGTAGACTGAACTTCCAAGTCCACAAAAAAAAAAGGCAGTAGTAGACTGAGCCCAAGGGATTGGGAGATCGCGTATTCGCAGGTTTCCATCTCGAAGGATGCGAATGTCTTTCCTAGCAAAGCAATGGGGGCAAAGCCATGAACCGTTGTGCAAATTGTGGAATGGGCGGGACAACACAATTGGGCATCCCTGTTCACTGCAGAATACTGCAGAAAACATCACAAAACAACTTTTGATGCTGGGAAGCACGAAGTTTGGCTTTTGCGCCATGCTCCAAAACAATGTGTGTCAACTAATTTGAGGAATCATGAGGAAGCAAAATAGAAAAACGAAAGAACCACAGATCAGTGCCAGCATGGTCTGAGACAATGGACACTGCTGTCGCCAAGCGTCTTCTCATACATCTGCGGCAGCTCCAGAAGATACTGCTCAATGTGCTTCAAACCATGCCCGCTTCGTGTAAACTCATGACAGGTCAGCATCTTCTTCGGCGCCACTTCCTGTGTAATGCAAAGCTTGCGTGAAGGTTTCCCAACGCACTTCTGTAGGGGGTTCTACCAACGTTGGATATTGGCAGGCGCTAGGTCAAGTTTAAAAAAAGTGAGTGCAGAGGGGCTACCAGCGAGACGCGCACTTGTAGCACACACCACAACTATGCTCAACTATGCAAGCAAGACGCTACCGCTTCTTCAGCGACTGCAAAGTCTTTGGCAGGCTGCTCTTTCAGTAGCTGCCCGATATCCAGTTCTCCGCTGCGCAGTCTTTGCAGAATGGCGCCTTGTTCAGGACGCACTTCCATGGTCATTAACAACCCCTCTTGGCTGAAAGTTGGCTCGCCAATTTCCGCCAGGCAAAAGCCAATCGGGTCCACGACGTCCATAGGGCATAAACAGTGGCATCCCCAGGTGTGGCTCTTCAGCTGCTTCATCTTCACAATTTTGATCCTCGAAGTTGCAGATGCCCAGAGCGTCGTTGGGAGAGGCTTCCCCTGCGCAATGCCCAAACGCAGTAACAAAGTGGTCTTCAAAGTGCGGATCATCCCAACTACAATGTTGTTTAGGGGAATACAGTGAATGCCCCAAGCTACCCAAAAACGGGGTATGCAAACAGTGGTTGGGGCACTCAGAATCGCCCCCACTTTGTTCAATGAACCTAGTTTTTTCGACAACTGCCAATGAGTCCTACACATGCGTGCCCCGCGCCTGCCGCTTTCTGACTTGGCCCTTGGATCCTTGGCAAACTGCTCCGCGATAGACAGCAACTACAATTCCAATTGCGACTTCGTAGAAGGCCTCGTTGCCTGGTTGCTGAGACTTATACAGCACCGCCATTGGTTTTGGCTTCACTCCGATAGGTGCAAAGCTGGAGCACGGAAGAAAGAGGTCTTGCGCAGAATCTTCACTGCCGTTGGCTGTGCTCACCTCAGCATGTTGCTGTAATTATAGATGGAAAATCGGAAAACGCAACTCACGCATGGGTACGCAGCCATGTGGTGGCTGGACAGCCCATGAAGATGCATGCCTCTGAAATTAAACCAGAATTCACCACAAGGTCCAAAATTGAGTTCTCAAAGAGTTCTGTGTCCGTTGGAGTTGATTGCAACTGATGACATTGATATGGCTAGCACGGTTTGAGTTGCCACTGCCGGCGCCAGATGTCTTGAACAAACATATAACAGGATGTGTTGCCACTTTGTAAAATGATGAATGTAATATATGAACTTATATGCACATAGCATTAACTAGCATTGTCAAGCCACTGCTTCGCACAAGGACTGGATGGCGGCAAACCAACCACTGCTCCGTGAAATTCTGATGGCGCTCTGCATGGAATTTTGCTGGGCTTGCGCCAACTCTTTTACCACCCAATTCCACTGATTGTTGCCATCACTGGGCTTCATTCCTTGCGCCTGTGCAGGTGACAATACCTTTTCATTTATACGAACCTGAGTAGCAAAGTCCTTGATCGGCTTGAGCAGGGATGCCACACGGCGCAAGCATGCACCTTCTCCGTGGCTTGTGCCAGACTGAAATTGCCACTCCGGAAGCCCACCAACCATGTCCAGGATCTCTGGCAAGGATGTAGGCACCTGATCTCCTGTATCTGTGCAAGCATCTGTCAAGTTCTCATCTTTGCCATCCTCAACTACAGCGGGTGGCGCCACATCAGCATCGAGGTCCTTCGCTAGCACCTCAATCTCTTTCCAGGCCGTGAGATCATCCTCTGCTCGGACGAGTTTTGCGGCGTTTGGATCATGCTCAAGAGCCGCATCATGCTCAACGGTATTTGCAGACCCCCTTTTAGAGTAGCTTGGGGCACTCAATATCTTTCCCAGAAGTGAAGTGGAGTTGGGGTGAGTCGCAGTTTGAAGATGATTTTTGTGGTGCTTGGGGCATGTGAAGGGAAGCGTCCCCCAATGATGTCTGCGCATTGCCATCTTCGCTAGCAACGCGTTAGTGGGATCTATGACCATGGTGAGTAACAAATGAAAGGGCCATGGTGACTGCCCCAAATGGTATTTGCAGACCCTCTTTTAGAGTAGCTTGGGGCACTCAACATCTTCGCCAGAGACACCTTGAAGTTGGGGTGAGTTGCAGTTTAAAGATCGTCTTGGTGGTGAGAGAGACAGAGAGAGGAGGTAAGAGAGAGATAGAGAGACAGAGAAAAGAAAGAAAGAAAGGAAGAAAGAAAGGACAAAACGAAAAAAAACATAAAAGAGAAACGAACAAATGAACGAAGAAAAGAAAGACAGCGAGCGAGCTGGATGCCACATGATATGGTAACTGCAGGAAAGAAAGCACCACAGGTTGAATTTCTCTCATCAGTTTTGCCCATTCTGTGAACGTGCAGAACACAATTTGCTTGGCTCACGCCAGGTTTACTGAACATTCATGGCTGGTCCAAGGTTGTCTATCGCTTTTCAAAGGGACGCCCAATTGCGTTCCAACGGTTCGTGCACATCTCTGACAAAAAATCCTACAAGTCATAGGGTCATTTTCAGGACCCCCCGAACGCTTCCCCCCAAATTCATTTCTCTCAAACATGCTTATTGAGCGCTATTTTTGGCCCTTTTTGTTGCTTGCCCTAAACAAATTTTGCGCTTAAATCTGCAGGAATCTTGAGGGATCTTCCCAACAAAATTTAGCACTCAAATGTATTTTGGGGCCAAACATAAAGGGAAATGAAGGGAACGCATAAAATGGAAAACGCTATCCAGGTGATGTGGGTCACTGGAACAAACTGATTTTCGAGCATGCTCCTCTTGTGTTTGAAATCAAACGGATCGCTGGCCGTGGGTTGCTGATTCTGGAGCGAAGTTGGACTTGAGCATACTTAAGCCTCATTTTTCTACAATTTAAGACCCAAATAATGCTCAATGCCAAAAATCACCGAGTGCTATTTTTAAGTCTTATTTGGTGCTTATAAGCCTCACTGTGGCCCGAATGTGTCCAACCATTTGATCGCTATTCTTGCGAAATTCTCTGAGCATTATATAGGCCTAAATAAGGCCCGTTTTGAGCCTAAATAAAGATCAAATAAGGTTTTTTTGGTGCATTTTGACCTTATTGAGCCTTATTTCTTCTTATTTCTTGGTTCTGCCATTGATGTGACAGTCACATTCCACTGCCAGAATAAGACTCAGACATGAGCATGCATTTGGGGGGTTTTCCTTGGGGGGACATGGCCGCAAAGCTATGAACAAGACCCTACAAGATTAAAGTTGCTCTGTGGAAAAAGAAAAAACACTAATCCAACCAAAGTTTGCCCGGCCTCCTCCCGAGGCTGTCTCACCACTGCCTGGCACGAGCGCAAAAGCATTGCTACACAATTTCAGTGCTGTGGGGGTTTCCACCAGTGGAGGTACCCCAAAATGGTTGGTTTATACTGGCAAATCCCACTTAAATGATCTTAAATGGATGATAACTAGGGGCCCATATTTTAGGAAACCACCACATGTGGAGGTTTCCAAAAATGGAGATACCAATTTTTGGCTGGATGGTTTTTCGACATGTTTGGAATGGTCCTATTGAAAAGCTACCGCCATCCCCCGTGTAAACCCTCATGTATATACAGTCATATCCCCAGAATTCCTGGTCCCATTGTTGTATATCTTGCGGAAGTTTCCTGAAATAGGGAATATCCCCTAATAGTCCATTTCAATTGAAATTTCCCTTGTAAACCATCCATGTGTGGGTCCCCCCATGGCTATGGACACTCCCATCTTTGAACCCAGCGGAACCGAGGCGGCGCCTGCGCCAAGTAGGGCCCCAAGTCGCGGACTGAGAGTTGGAGCTCCTCAGGCACCTCCAACAGGTCCAACAAGCTTTGGGGGGACCCCCAAAATGGTTCGTTTATAATGGAAAATCCTATAAACATGGATGAACAATCCATTATATGATTGGTTCACAATGGAAAATATATATGTGGAAAATCATGGATGGGGAATATCATATGGATGATATCTCCTAAAATAATATGGCTTCTTGGTACCCCCAAAAATGAAAAATGCTATAAATATGGATGATAACTAGGGGCACCCCATGGAATGGGAAACCCCCATATTTTGAATCAGATAGTGTGTATACCCCTGTGCTTGCATGACAGATAGCAACAGCAGGATTTGGATAAGTTCCAGACAGGATGATTTGGTCTACCCGGTCTACCCGAGGATGTCTTCTGCTGAACAGAAACTTGGGTAGCCGGTGAAGCCTGGGATCCAGCTGCGCAAAAACAATACACCCGCGCAGCAGCATCCACCATGGACTCCTCACATTCCGCAACCGCGTTGCGCTGGATGATCAAACACTGCTACTCTGGCTTTCACCGCAGAAACATAGCTCTGACATGCTCTGACAAATCCATCTCTATCTCCAAAACTATATTTTAAAACAATGGTCCCATGGGTCTTTGACATCGCAAATCTCTTTCCCGGGTTTGTGACCCCAGCCTGTGCGTCAGTGTCCATCAGTCCACAGGCCAGCAGCTTGTGTAAGGCGCCTGTGGCTTCCTGACACCAGCTGCAATGAGGAGGATCTCCAGATTTAGTGTCTGGTGATTTATCACTTGCCTCATTGGCTGCCTCCATAGTGAGCAAGCAAGACATACAGCTAGTACGTAGATATATGTAACATATTGTAACATGTAGATGTCCAAGAAAACTCACCAAGCCAGTTGAGCCACATAATCCGTTGCGTCCACCAACCCGGCTCACTTTTGAATGTGGCTGCAACACTGCCGCAAGTTCAGTTGGCAGCTGAAGTCTTTGTTTACGCTGCCTCTTTGGTCTATGAGTCTGACCGAATGGGCACAAGTGGGGCTTATTTTGATGCTTCATCAAAATCAACATGAATGTCAAAGGTTGATTGAATGGATTGGCCAACATCAATCAAACAGGCTTCACCAAAAGCTCGTCCACCAACCCGGCTCACTTTTGAATGTGGCTGCAACACTGCCGCAAGTTCAGTTGGCAGCTGAAATCTTTGTTTACGCTGCCTCTTTGGTCTATTATGAGTCTGACCGAATGGGCACAAGTGGAGCGTCTTTTGATGCTTCATCAAAATCAACATGCTATGAATGTCAAAGGTTGATTGAATGGATTGGCCAACATCAATCAAACAGGCTTCACCAAAAGCTCGTCCACCAACCCGGCTCACTTTTGAATGTGGCTGCAACACTGCCGCAAGTTCAGTTGGCAGCTGAAATCTTTGTTTACGCTGCCTCTTTGGTCTATGAGTCTGACCGAATGGGCACAAGTGGAGCTTCTTTTGATGCTTCATCAAAATCAACATGCTATGAATGTCAAAGGTTGATTGAATGGATTGGCCAACATCAATCAACAGGCTTCACCAAAAGCTTTCCTGTAGGCCCCAACATCAAAGCTATTCAAAGCTAAAGGCCCATATCCCGGAGTTGTCCTAAGCACCCTCTCTGTCACCGCATTGGCCGCTGAAATCTCTTCAGATCTTCTCGGATGAAGCCAGTCTCGAGTCGCCCTACCAGGTCTGATGCACTTCTCCCTGATGCCAATGGCTTTATATTCACCATTGGATCCAATCCTTGGCTGCAAGATTCAGCAAGGGGAAGTAAAGAAACGAGAATCAAAAAAGAAGCTGAAGCTCTCTCTCTCTTTCTCTCTTTCTCTCTCTCTCTCTCTCTCTTGCGAACTGCAAGGCATTGAAAATGAGAGAGGAAAGTCACGTGATGTGATTCTCACAAAACTGATCTGCAAGAGCATCGACAAATTGATGAGAAGTCTTAACATTTGGCTCGTTGGAGTGCCACGCTGGATAAAACCAAGAAACATCCATCTTGTCACTGGCACTCCAATCCAACCTGGCACTAGCAAGGTGAAACGCATGGGTATCTCCGTGGCATGCAGGGAAGCCAATAGATGAATATGCAAAAGATTGCAAAAGTTCAGGCAACAAGAACCCAAGCCCCAGCTGAGCTGGCCTTGCTCATCCTGGTTGCGAATGATCTTTCCGGCTGTCAACCGTGCTCGGAAGATCTCCCGGTTTCTTGCCTCGGAGCTCTTGCCCCAATGGTTGTGGATCAGATTCATCAGCTCAAATATGCTCAAATTTTGCCAACTGCTTTGGTCGAATTTGGTCAAGATGCATTCTGAAACAAAATGAACAAACATGTGTGGCTCGCCAAGCAACATCCATCTGAGTCCACCGAGTGATCCCGTGAAAAGAATTGCAGTTTTCAATCTTCTGCCCCTGCAATGGAACGAGGCTGAAATTTACGTAATGTTACCAGTTGGAGAAATGTCCTGTATGAAAAAGCAATCACGCATGCCAACACATGCCAACAGGCAATTTGTGGGATCAGGCAACGAGTCTGGCCTGTGTGTTCGGGATTGCTTGAGAAAGAGAACTGTCCTTCCTGAGTTTCCAGTTGCCAGTGGCACATCATGCTCACAAAGAATTTCTTGCTTGAGCAATGTATGCTTGGTCAATCAGCAAATTGCATCAATTTTGCAACTACCAAGGCACACTCTTCTGTGGTGACCTTTCTGCAATTTCTTCGTCCGATTAATGAGGTCAGAATCTTGGCATCCCATTGGGAATGCATCCTCTCAGTCCATGGATCGTGTCACAGCAGCAAGTAAGAAGCTACCTAAACCACCTTAAATGAAAACCAGTGCGCGAAAATGTGCGCTAATTGAAAATTAAAAGAACCTGTGCGCGAGCATGCCTAGTCACCTGGGAGGAATGCAACACAAAGTATCTTACGCTCATGCGCGCAGATTCCGGACACGCTGTCATGCGCGCAAGGTCACGGCGCGCATATGCGCGTAGATTGCTTGCGCGCATGCATTCTGGGCCACGTGCGCGCAAATCAGGGGCGCGCTGCAAGCTACAAACCCACCAACCACAACTTACAGAGTATGACTGTGAAGAAACCATGGAAATCTCTGGAACACAAAGTATCTTACACTCATGCGCGCAGATTCCGGGCGCGCTGTCATGCGCGCAAGGTCACGGCGCGCAATATCCGCGTAGATTGCTGGCGCGCATGCAGTCTTCGCCACCTGCGCGCAAATCATGGGCGCGCTGCAAGCTACAAACCCACCAACCACAACTTACAGAGTATGACTGTGAAGAAACTCTGGAACACAAAGTATCTTACACTCATGCGTGCAGATTCGGGGCGCGCTGTCATGCGCGCAAGGTCACGGCGCGCATATGCGCGTAGATTGCTGGCGCGCATGCATTCTTGGCCACCTGCGCGCAAATCATGGGCGCGCTGCAAGCTACAAACCCACCAGCCACAACTTACAGAGTATGACTGTGACGAAAGCCTGGAACACAAAGTATCTGACACTCATGCGCGCAGATTCAGGACGCGCTGTCATGCGCGCAAGGTCACGGCGCGCATATGCGCGTAGATTGCTGGCGCGCATGCCAACTTGGCATCCTGCGCGCAAATCATGGGCGCGCTGCAAGCTACAAACCCACCAATAGAGTATGACTGTGAAGATACTCTTTCAGAGCACATGGGAGCAATGCAACACAAAGTATCTTATGCTCATGCGCATGCTCATGCGCGCAGATTCCGGACGCGCAGTCATGCGCGCAAGGTCACGGCGCGCATATGCGCGTAGATTGCTATCGCGCATGCATTCCTGGTCACGTGCGCGTAAATATGCGTAAATCATGGGCGCGCTGCAAGCTACAAACCAACCAACCACAACTTCTACAGAGTATGACTGTGAAGAAACTCTGCAACACAAAGTATCTTACACTCATGCGCGCAGATTCGGGACGCGCTGTCCCATACGAACCAATCTACTGAAGCCTCTGATGCAGAATCATATCATAACATCTTCCTGATAAACGGATTTGTGGAACATTTTGGAACTGTGGAAAGCATTTGGTCTGAAGACTTTCGCTCCATCACAAAGAAGCTCGCATCTGCAATGCTCAAAACCCTGGGTCCTCATCATACCCACAAAGCTGATCGAATGCCTGAAGCAAATTGGTTGCACCACCCAGGCCAGGGAACAGTCGTCACCGATTCATCATGGCTTAGGGATGACTGCATTTTTTTTGAAGAACTATCACTCAACTAGTAACATAGCAATTATTCAAGACTCCGAACCTCCTGATGCTTCGGCTATCACTGTTCTCATAGGCAAGGCTCACGCTCTAGAAACCAGGGGCAAGCAGCTTAACCCTTGAGGTTTTCATGGAGTTGACAGTGCCCTACAAAATTTTGTGCATTGGATCACAGAATGCACCAAGCTTGGATGATCCTCAATTCACATCAACATACCCAAAGACCACATGCCAGCAGCCAGCCACCTCTCTTTTGAGAGCAATGCGTCCGTAGGAGCCATCACCATAGTTGTAATTCACCACTGCACATCCTGACAGTAGCAGCACCATGGTGGCGGAGCATGCCTACTTGTGGCATCTTTATTCGAACAGGGTAAAGTTACTAATAATCTGATCACTGATGACATCTTATGACCATCAACATTGATTTCCAACATTGAACTTGCTGATATGAATCGAGACTGCCATCACAACATCGAATCCTGCACCGATGACGTTCTCCCCATCAACGTTGACGAGAATGTCTTCTGTTGCCTCCAAGTCCGCGCTGCATTTTGACTAAAGTGGTATTCAACCATTTTGACTTGAATCAGCAGCTGCCTACAAATTAGCCATTGTGGCACCACGCGATGATGAATGTGATCCTGAAACATCCTAAGGTCAAATCATTCCATGGCATCTTGTTTGAGACAACCTTCTTCATGATGTTAACTTCAAAGCGTTCAGTGGTCTTTGGAGCGTTGACCCACACCCTGTGTCATGCCACAGCTCTTCACCTACAGGCACAGCCCAGGAACCTCTGGATCATCCTTGCTGCCACGGATGAAGGGAAGCAACCGGCTGCCGTATCCTCGAGACCATTTGTTCTCTGCCCAAAGCTCTGTGAGCAGGCGCCGTGCCATGGTCTTGTCGAAGTCCAAACCCCAGGCAGCGCAAACTTCGTCGGAATATGCTTGGATGAAGATATGGTGCGCTTGGCTGTTGTTGCAGCAAGACCGGAGGCCAGCTTCACATTTCCTAAGCCCCTGGTGAATCCATGATAATCCATGTGGTATGGAATGGTATGATGTGGGGTATGCAGTGCTCTTCATGGCGATCAAGAATGGTTAAGCCCATGGCTATGATTCCGATTTTGTAGGTACAGTATTTGCGATGGTTTGTGGCGTTGCCTAAAAAACTCGTTTGGGCACTCCTTGGTCCTGAATTTGGAAGCTGCAACCACTATCTTGACAGGGACATGACCCGAAGATACCCGGCACATATTGACACAAGATCAACTCCTGTCAAGGAACAGGATGGAGAAGACCCTGCCGCAGCGAGACTGTGCCATCTTCGGGGCGGCCCAGTTGATGTACAGCATCGTTCTGTCCATGCTGTAATGTCCCGAACCGTGGCGGTACCTGGGCTGCAGATGGCTGCAGGACCAATGCCCCGGGATTCGCATACGGCACGTAGCCTGCAAACTTCTACACAAAATGTGAAATTTCCATGTGCATCTTGACTGGCTCGCGCAAAACGACTGTCGCGGGATTCGTGCACGGCACTTTTGTTGCGCACATTTCCACACAGAAGGCTCTTGCGAAATGTCCATGTGCATTTTAACTGCGCACGCTCGCGCAAATGACTGTTGCGCGTTCTTCTGTGTATGTCACTTTTCCTGTAAATTTCAACACAAACTGGCTCTTGTGAAACGACTGGGCTGGTGCGGAAATGTGAAAGCAAGCAGTCTCGTTTTTGTTCTCATGATCATGGCGAAGCTGATTTCAAAAGATTTCCAAAGGACCAGGATGGACCAGGCAAAGGTATGCAAACGTATCAAACGTTGATAAATGATGGGGAAGACATGGTCGCGCAAGCCAAGATGCTGGTTGAAGTCGTCCCCGAGGATTGAGGTGTCAAGCCCTTTCAGAGCCCGCATCGCTCTTCCAGGCTCTGCGAGGACTGGGCCCCAAATCCTCCTTGCCTGGATCGCCAAGCTGGCGGACCACCAGTGCGAAAATCTCACCAAGGCCTTCAATGCGGCTGGTGCTCCTGCAATAGCACAGTTACAGTGGGCCTGGGATGGCTCCGCATGGTTTTGATATGTTTTGAGCTGCTCCATGACTCACAGTGATGACTGATGACCTTGAATAGTATCTTAGAGTCTCCTGGAAGATCCTGGAAGGATGTGCTAGGAGTGATAGAATCAATGGGCTACCATGCACGCAAAGCAAGAATGAGAAGATGCCCCAACGTCAACCCAAATGTCCTTGACAGCAATGGCACAGCCGTACTGATTCAGTCTTGGCCTCTGCTTTCTTGCTCAGCAGGTTGGCCTCTCTGAGCAAGCACCTCCTCAGGAGATCTCAGAGTTGCTTGAGCTGCGATTCTTGGAATGATTTGGAATGAGGCTATAGTACTCTCACAACATCTCACAACTTTAACAGATACCAGTAGGAATTCAGTGTGGATGAAGCCCCAGGCTGCACCAAGAGCGATAATTAACAATACCAGTAATACAGCGCAAGGCAGTGGAAGAAGTTTCAAAAATAAGATACCTATAGGAGAAGTTGGTTGTTGTGAATCATGCACAACTGAGCGCAGCCACTGATGGATCAAAAGGTGGTTGGAGCGTCGGGCTATCTATCTATCTATCTATCTATCTAGCTACCTATCTATCCATGTATCTATCTAGCTATCATTAGCTATCTATCTAGCTATCTAATAACCTATCTATCTATCTAGCTATCTATCCATCTATCTAATCTAGCTATCTATCTATCTATCTATCTATTTATCTATCTATCCACCTATCTACCTAGCTATCTATCCATCTATCTCTGTTGGGAGCTATCTAGCTATCTATCCATCTATCTGTCTATCTAGCTTTCAATTTATCTATCCATCTATCTATCTACGTGGCTATCTATCTACCTATCTACCTATCTACCTACATACCTAGCTATCTACCTACAGGCCTAGCTATCTAGCTATCTATCTATCTGTCTATCTAGCTATCTATCCATCTATCTATCTATTTATCTAGATATCTACCTACATACCTAGCTATCTACCTAGCTATCCATCTGGCTCCGCGCCCGCTGCTTTAGCGAGCCTACTTTTCGACCCTCCGGAGCCACAAAACATTGGAAAAACACCTTGCTTCGCGACTTTCCTACCTTTTGGCGCACCTGCATCTCCTGTCTTCTTGCTTTCTCTCACTTTGTCTTCTTTGACTTTCTCTTTGCTCTGATTTTCTCTTCTGACTTTCTGCTCTGCTTTTCATCTGTCCATATTGTCAGAAGTTTGACTCCTAAACTTCCTTCAATTAACCGCAGCGGCTCACTCAAGCTTCCCAAGTTTTCCCAGCTCAATGGCCATCATATTTACTGGAAATGGTAGGCAAAAGTTGTGAACCCATCAGTTCCTTCCATGACATAGCAGTCCCCTTTTGAAAAAAGAGAAGCAAAGCAAATCAATTGGGATCTAGGAAAATGGAAGCTTATAGCTTCAAAACTGCCAAAACCTTCGTAGACACTGTCATGCTGTCACAACTACAGTTCCAGGTCCCAAAACAAAGCAATTTTATTTCCAATTTTCGCGAGTGGCACAGCAGCTTGCAATTCTGTCAGGCGTACTCTCCAAAAATGATGCTTTAAGGAGGAATCAATTGCATGACTTTCAGAAAATCCGACCAGTGTCATTATCTACTCTGATCAGCCGTGAGCCGGATCTTCAGGACTCAGAGGATGACGCAAATAATGAACTTCCGGTTCCCCTGCATGAACATACATGTTTGAGAAACATAGACCAAACGCATATGTAAGCATGACTTTGAAGGTTGCAATCATTCCCCCGCCACTGCTCTGCAGCCCAGAGGTCTCTGACTCCGTCAATTGTGGACGGTTGAAGCCGACCGTCTGCTCGCACACGCAACATAGTCGCTTCATTGTCGGCATGGCTGCAGCTGAAGTTGGCAATGCCAAACCTATGACTTTCAAATCCTTTGAAACTGTTTCCAAGCACAATAAATGCTTTGAGCATTTCTGAGAGCACTTTTGAGGAATATCATGACTGGTAAGAAATTTGTCTCCGTGTCACGGAAAGCCTAGGAGCAATTTTTGACTCGTGGGTGGGTCTGCTATGATCTGCTGAGGATTGCTGAGTAGTAGCCCTGGCATGCCCTGGCGATCCCTAAGGGATCCCTGGTGTAGCAGAGCTAAGATAGCGGCAAAAACGGATTTGGTTTGGAAATGAAGATAATGAAGAATCTATTCTATAGAAAAGTGCGGAGCAAGCAGTACTCGGAGGATGATTTTGCCTGGTCATGATTGCACAATGCGCTCACGCATTTCAGATTTATATATTGTAAGTCCTTGGATGTCCTTTGTCCTTGAATCAAAAATAATCAAAATCATGAAGTTCCATGACCCAGAAAGGATGGGAAAACTGAGGTTGGCAAAGTAAAAGCGCCTTTGCCCATTCTGCCCCCGCTTTTGTTGATATTGCTCAATATCCAGTCCCTCAAAAGGTAACCTGACCAGATCCCCCAAGCTGCGCTGCGAACCTGCATGGTGCCTTTGCGCAACTTGTCCAAGCGAGGAGCTATGGAGGGAGGGGCACTGATCAGCATGTGGTACACACTGTACCTGACAAGAAACATGAAAGAAATAGGAGTATACAGGGGTTTCCAGAAATGAGGATGCCCCAAAATGGATGGTTTATAATGGGATAAAATCGGAAATCCCATCTAGACATGGATGATTTAGGGGTACCTCCATCCCATGATGACCTGATGGACATTTGAGACCCACTCCATACTCCATCCTTTGCAATTTCATCGCCCCAGAAACTCAACCTGAGCTACTGGCCATACATCGAAGGTCAAGTGCAACACTGCTAACCCCTGCTACCGGAAGACGAGGAATTCTTAATCAAGCATTGACGGATGAGATCCCCATGGTGTGAAGCTGCATCCTTTTTAGTACAACCAAAGAAACAAGACCATACAAAATCAATTAAAATCACTAAAAATACTAAAAGGCTTGCATCTCGGCTTGGCTCTAGGGAAAACTTAACTCGGTCCTTTTTGAAGCTGCCAGCTGTTGAGGACTGTTTTTGGAGGGCTGTCAGCTTCACCTGAAACAGAAGTGCAGCGTAGTCTCACACCTCTGGGTATGTCCACCAAAACTGTCTTGAGCAGAGGGAAAAGAAACACATCTTGGCTTTGAGGTTCTCCATGGACATCCATTTCATCCCATTTCAGTTGATTTCGTAAATAGTAAAGGGGAGAAACCCGCTGGGTTTGAAATCCATATCCCGCTTCTTTGGCCATAGCAGGGGCCTGATCATCAATCACCCGTGGGCAGTACTGTGGAGAGTCGGGACATAGCCTTGGCTTAGGATTACTGAAATGTCTCAGTCAGTTGAGAAGGTTCAGATTAAGACTTTCTACTGAAAGGGGTAGATGGATCCCTTGTTTGGGATCTGTTAGTTTTTTTTGAAGCATGGTGAGCCAAGGGATGTTCCCTTCCACTTAGATCCCAACACGTAGGTGCGATTGTTCCGCCGGGCGAATACCGCACCATCCTTCCAGGTCAAGATGACACGTTAGCTGTCAACGTCCATGCCATACTCTGATGATCTCTGATGCATTGTAGGATGTTGTAAAGATGCAATCAACATGCCAACAAAGACATCAAAACACGATGCATATTCACTTGTGACGATCCGCCCTATCCTCAGGACCAAACATCAACAGCAACACCATGTACATTTTCCCCTTGTTTGTCAAGGTTGGACCCTGCCTTTTCACCAGGGCCTAAATGGAAGCATGCATCCTGCACAGACGGTTCCATGTTCGGAGGAAGCACCAAAATCATTGCTATAGCCCTGCTTTTTTGGAATCAGGGTGGTTCACTGCTCTTGAAATGGGATGAACATCAGTAGCCATAGAGGAATAACAGGACTTCGCAAGTCATGTACAGTGTGGTACCACTCTGGTGATGTTGATGTGTGCTACGTGGTCTGCAACCCTACTCCCACTCATCAAACGTGCAAGATCTTGCAGGTTGGATTTTGAAAAGTCCGCTTACAAAAAAAAAACGACTTGGAGTTGACTCATGGCCTCCCACAAGTCCCTAGAGTCCCTGGATTGCGCTCCCGCACCTTCAGAACTCCACTAATCACATGGGGCACTGGCATGCCCAGGGGTGGACCCCACTTGTCCAAATGCGGCCTCAAGTCATCCGGAATCCAAGGACCCTGGGATCCCACCGAATCCAAGGGCAGCTCATGAGCTTTCACACTCTTTGCCAGGGGATGCCAAAGGAATAATGATCCACTGATGAAGTCAACGAGCGCTCAACAGGAAAATGAAAAATGTACCCTGCCAAGGATAAGATCCAAGCACCAAAAGCCTCCACCAAAAGCCTCATGGTGCTCTTGTTGCCTAGAATTTGCCAACAAGGCCTTCCATGATACCCTTGGCATTTGGCGGGAATTGTGGGAAATCATGCCATACCCATGAAGGATTGCCATTCGTCAGGACGGTTTCACGGAGCAAATGCAACATATCTACGCAGTCACTGATGTTCAATCCGAAAAATCAAAAATAAGGGCATTTCTGTCCGAATCTATTGGGGTTGCCTGAGCGTCAAGCAATGGAAGCCGCATGGAAGCGGCACCGTGGTGGCGCAGGATCCGTGAAATGATGCAGTATCCTTTTGGTTCATATGCTGCTGATGTTTGATCAAAAGGGCTCTTCATGGGATGAATGCTAGTTGAATGGATGATTTTGACATGTTGATCATCATTGAATCATGGCGGGCGAAGGCCAGGCCAGTGGTGTGAAAAGTCCTGAAGAACAAATGGTTAGAACATGCATGCACATATGTAAATAATTATATAAATCTAAAATATACATATATATAATATATATATAATAAATATATATATAAGATAAATATATATAGATATATATATAGATATATATAATATAAATATATAACAGATAAATATATAAATATAAATATTAATATATATATATATATAAATATATATATTATATGTGAACAAATGAATCCTTGTTCTGGATATCTCTGATTGGTGGTACCTTAGTGCTGGGGACAGCCGAACCTAGCGAAGCATTGCGAGCATCACGCGATTGTTTTCCTCTCAGCGGGCGCTTGAGCCACAATGGGCGTTCGTCATGAAGTGCTATGTCCATATGAGACTTGCACCTAGCGCCTTGTTCCCTTTGGCACCCCCCATGTCCGTGGCATGCTTCGCGCCACGAACACGAGAGAGGGAACTTTGAATTAGATTCGTTCTGCTACTTGAATTACGCCTATTTACATAAAAACCTGCCATTCGGATCCCCCTTTCCCACATACCCGTCGGGTATAATGGTTCAGGGTTCACCTACTCTTTGGCTGTCGATGCATTGGCGTTTCATCAAGCTGTACAACGCGAATTATTGCTAGCTAACACCTACTTTTCTACGTTGGCTAAGCTCACCACTCACCCGTCGGGAGAAATGGATCGCCTCGCTACCAAAGACTTACAGTGCTAACTAACGAATTCACGTGCACTAAGCAGAATCTCGTGCAGATTGGGAATATCAAAAGTTCTGAACCTAAGCGAATTAGTCTAATGCCTCGCTCAGAGTCCACTCAGTTGGTCTTTTCCTGATCATCTGTTCACAAAGACGATACACATCTTATAGACCAGTGATCATGAAGCAATTGGTTTACTGCTCACGGCGGACTTTCTTCCATTGGGGTGCTGATGGAGGTTTCTCCCATCCGGCCGCACGTTTTGGAGCAGCTTTCGGCGATGAAGGCTTTGCAGGCGGCGCCTTCGATGGTTCATGGGATTTTGGCATAGCTTTGGCTTTTGGTGCGCTATTCGATGAGGATGATGCCGAACCAGTGCCCTCAGGTTTCTGCGAAGGTTGCGCGGGTGGTTTGGCGAACTTGGAAGCTGCAGTATGTCCAACCGCTTTGAACACTTCGCTCACCACTTCGTCACCAAGGGTTGGAGCCATCTTCATTTTCATTTCGGTCTTTCCCCTTTGCGCTTCAGCCTCAGCCAGCTGAATAGCATATGCCATCTTGCTGACAAAATTTTGTGGTAAAGGAATTCCACACTGTTGGGCTGCAAAGAGCAACTCTACTCTCTGTTCTTTCTCCCTTAGGCTCAGATAAACTGAGAACGCCGGGAGTTCGATGCAGTCGGGGAAGCCGTGGCTCCCGGAACGAAAGAAGGTGTACGACTCGTGCTCTGGGAACGTCCCTTTGAGAAGTCGCCGAAGGAAATTGCTGATTGTCACTCGCATCTCCTGTTTCCCTTGGGCATCAGCCTGCATTCGGTTCATTGGCATGAGGAAGCCTAGTGATTCTGGAGTGTATCCGGCGCATACCAGAAATTCCATCATCTTCTCATAGATCTCCAAAGTCTTGATGACAGGCATCATCATGTTTCTGGGTCGTCCTGAATACAACTTCTCTCCTTCTGACCATGAATTCCTCTTCCCCTTCTCCTGAAAGAGTTCATCCAGCTCCTGCTCCGTCGGTCGCTTGAGGTTGCCATCCTGGTCTTCTCCTGTATAAGGGCAGAAGTCGTCCAGGTCCAGCCGGACTCGCTTGGTCTCTGTCATCATCTCATGGTATTCCTCTGGGGTCATGGTGACTCTTTGTTTGTAATAAAACCGGAACATGGTGATGATCTTTGACATGACTGCGTTGTCGTATAAGTGAGCCGCGGCCTCGGAGACATCATTGTTGATGAGTCCATCTTCTGGCATACCCTTGCTGCCGCTCTCGAGGTTCTTGGTCCACGCTGGAAGTTTGTAAGAGGGTTCATCTTCAGGTTCGATGTCCATTTCGTCGTCGTCATCTTCAACGATTTCGTCGTCCTCTTGTTGGGCTTCCTCCTCTTGATCCATTTCCTCATCATCGCCTTCGTTGTAATCGACCTCATCGGGATTGAAGCCATAGTCGTTGGATTCGGACGCGTTCTCTTGTGCTTGATTGACCGTATCCTTGAATAATGACTCTTCTTGTCGACGAACTTCTTCATCGAGCTCTTTCTTCGAGGCCTCATCCTCATCATCTTCAGGAGCTTGTAGCCGATATGGACGGATTCCACAACTTTCAAGTTCCGTCCAGCAAACTAGACAAACTGCTAGCTTTGTCGGCGTCTCATTGAGACAGTGAGGACAATGGCGGCAACCTGATGTTTGCACCCTTTTGCGTTCGACTATATAGTCAATCAGCTTGATGCGGGCCATGTATTGTTCTTGTCCACCAGGTTCGATGAGGTTGTTCTCAAATTTGTTGACGATGTTCATGGCATCCATGGCGGTTTCGTCAAACGGTTGGTCTTCGGCGTCGATGCATTGCCTTGCAACCCTCAAGATGGACTCTTTGGTGGCTACCGTTCTTGATTTGACCGTTCCAGACCGAACTACCTGGTCGTCGCCCGACGGGACGAACAACCGGAGCCACGTCTTATTGTTTTGGTCCCTGGGGTCCTGAATCCATCCTCCTTTGATTGCCGAGAACGGGATGATCTTTGGTGAAACGATCTGTCCCGAATCAGTCAGTCGACCGCCATATTCCACCATCAAGGTCTCGGTCGGGACGAACAAGCAAATGTAGTCCCCCCTTCGCGTATCAACGCTCTTCGTGATGGTCCAAGATCTGTGATCCCAAGGCACATACGGGTTGAAGAACGTGAACATCCGATGACCTTCTCCAAGACCTCCTGGAATTAATCCCTGCCTCCAAATACTTCGAAGGTTGGTCTTCTTGGTGATGTGGAAACAAACCGGTAACGATAAAATGGTGTTGGGCGCGATTGGATGTGAAAGTAGTGAGGACAGCAACGAGACGTCGTCCCTTGATGATCCTTCTTTGTGCCCCGTAGGAGCACGGACCGCTACAGGGTATAGCAGTAGACCTTCATCAGGGATGTTCGTGTCTGCATCAACCTTGTTGTCAATGCACGTCAGGCTTGTGCGCTCAATGTCCTTGTTGATGCCAAATGCCAAGACTTGTTCACGAACACGACGTCCGTACCGGGCACAGTGGAACATGATCTTGAAGAGCAATGTCATGCGGAAGTTTGCCTCTTTGAGATTCCATGCACTCTGATCATTTGCTCTTCCTTTTGGAGCAAGGAACACATGTGGCCAGCGTGCATAGTCGTGCCTCCAGATGGACTCACATTTGAGCACGTCCTCGATGGGCACCCAGCCGGCGTCATCACATGGCAGACTTTGTTGCTCTGATACCTTCCCCACGTTGTGCCGCAGGATCCTGTTTAGTGATGCACTCACTCTGTCCTCGTAGGTGTTGAGTCGGTTGCCAGTATCGAAGCGGTAGTTTGCTGCATATTCGACGCCGCCGAAATAGGAGCAATTGAAGAAATGTGCCCCCGTCGTTGGGATGATTTTCAAGAAACCATCTTGTGGCGCCTCAACTCTCTTGTAGAAGGGCTTCCTGATGTTGTTATCAGAATAGCTTGCCATGAATTCTGGCACAGACCACGAGTCGCCTCCTCCTCTGACAATAGCGTCTCGGATCACTTCGTTGAGGTCAACAATGTTCTGTGGTCCTAGCTTTGTGACATCACGTCCTTCTATGCAGAATCTACCATACTCATCGAGATCACCAACTTCAGACATGGATCTGATGCTGTCGTACCATTGGTGTTCGCTGAACCTCGATTTTGTGGGTTCATCTGTCTTCCCCGACCCATCAGTAGCACCTGAACCGTCCTTCTTGTGCTCAGGAGGCTCCATATCGACGTCATCAGATGTTGGACTATCAGCCTCGAGCGACGCTCGGACGGCCTTTAGCACCTTTCTGACTTCATCTCTCTTCTCATGTTCACATTCAAGGTGGCCATGTTTGGTGCTACCACAATACAAGCACACATTGACATCCTCGGAGACGGTGAAGAGTTTTCCCAACGCATCCAAAAGTTGTTGCTTCCCGGAAATCTCTGAGTCCCTGACAACATCGGTTGGATCATTTGCTGGCTCATCAGCTTCCTCCTCCCCAGGGTGAGCCGACGACTCGTCACCTGGCTTGGCGTCTGCATCAGTGCCCATGCTGGCATCATCCCCTGTGATGTTGTTCTTCTTCCGATAGTGGGTGAACACCTGGTCCTTCTCCCAGTCCGTAAGACAGCAGAAGTTAGCCAGTGAGTCGTATCCGGGGATTGCGTGGATGATCTTCATGACCCTTTCGGCTTCTGCGGTCTGCAGTGTGCAGTCGAAGGATCCCCGTCTCTTGTCATTGATGGTGCTTGAGGTTCTGGAGGTCGAAGTGAACTGCGCCAATGCCTTTTCCAATCCATTGAGATACTCGGCTGGATCGACACTGGCATTGAAAATGTCCACAACTCCCTTGGCCATGTTTGCTACATCCAATACACCAAGCCAGAACTCGATGATATCTCCAGTTTTCTCAGCGGATGCACGGGAGAATCCAAAGATCTCGTTCCTCTCCTTCACCTCGGGAACGGCAACCTTTTCGAAGAAATCTTTGTATGCGACGTTTCCGCAATCCTTCGTGACTCTATAGATCAAAAGCCACTTCTTTGCAACATCATCGAAAACTCTTTCGCGATATATGCTGAATTGCTTGCCACGTCCGTTTCGGAAGATTTCCAAAGCTTGTCTCTTCGAAATTCTGACTCCTCCCATGTGAGATAGAGATTTCATCAAGTGCTCCCCATACGTCAACGCTGCATTTGAAATCAACGAAGACGCAATGAATGTGAGCCAGTTTTGAAATCCTTGATGGATGTCGACAATGTCAACACCAAGGTCCTCGAATGCAACTTTCAATCTGGCTGCAAGGAGTAATACGGACTTCCTGGCCTCCAATGTGGGAGATGAACGCTTGTAATGGTCCTGAGTATTGGCGGAGCAATTGATGCAATGGGTTGGCCTTAATGTGCATGACTCAATCTCATCCATTGTCACTGCGCCTCTGCAGGTTCCGCACAGGATGTCGTTGTTCTCCTTGTCAATGGTGAACCACATGCATCGATCGGAAACCATTGGTTCCAGCTCGTGGGTGCCGACCACCGGTTCGACCCAACTTGTCTTGAGTCTTTTGTCTTTGGTGAAATCTGTTCACGGCGGTCCCAGGGCCTCGCTGGAAGATTGTGGTATCGTCATTGGCATAGTCACCAGGGGTCATCTCGCCGCCGGCGATCTTGAACGCCTCAGTTGGTCCGGTCATATCCTCCAGAACTTTGGCAACGATGCCCGATTCATCAGGCTTGAATGCTCCCTCATTGAGGATTGATACATGTTCTCTGTTCGTTGCGCACATGAGGAAGACCCTTTGGCGAAATAGATTCTTCTCGATAACAGACCAAATTGCCGTCTTTCCCAAAGTCCCCTTCTTGGTTGTATTCAAAATTGGGTATTGTTTTCCAAATTGTGAATACATGGATCGCCACATTCTCTGATCCGATGTTACCAAGATCCCTTGAAGCCTCATCTTCTCAATCAGCTCCTCTGCGATCCTGGATGTAACAGAGTCCATTCCGTTGAACATGGAGTCATTGTTGATGGCGACCATCAGGGGTCGGGACGTAACTTGATCAAGATCGAGCACCCCTTTGACGAACTTGTTCTTGAACTCATTTTCAAGCATGACACAATGAGGTGGTTTTGGTGAATGTAGGAACTGCAATGACAACCAAAGATGCACAGTTATCAAACCATCGTCGACGGTATCCGTGCTGAGATATTGCTTGACTTTGTCAAGGGTGTCAAGGAATTGCTGAAGTGGTCGTTCTGCTTCAGAGTCATGGATCTTGAACACTTCGACACTTTCCCATCCCATGTCAGCTAATCCCATTTGGATGCCATGCGTCCCACTTTGGGTCCCCACGCGGAACATCAGGTCGGTGATAAGGATGGTCGTTCCTGCCCTGAAGTCACCTGCCAACATGTCATGGTCTCTTGGGCCGCTTGGTGCATCGATGATCCTGCAAGCGAGTGGATTGGTGATCATCTTCTTGATGCGGCCAAGGTCGGACAGGTTGGCTACGTTCACATCGTGGTGCCCCAGCATCATGAGCATACCTGCAGTCGACAAATAGCATCCGGTCCGCGTCAGCATGTACTTTCGGACAATGTGGCTGTAACACCTCAGCCAGTCTTTCTCGGATATTGTGGATGCAGTGTCCTCAGTGACGACACCCGGATTGCAAACACCGAAGATCATGCAGGCATATGCGGTCACCCTCCTCAAATACTGTGCCCAAGGTGCCGATCCCAATGTGCTTGCTGCTTGGGCTGCGGGTCCTTGGACGATTGATAGAAGAAAGTGATCCCGTTCGTCCATCCATGCAGAAGTGATGAACTCGGAGTTCCTTTGATCGGGCATTGATGAAGTTCTGAAAATGTATCCATCGGTGCCCGAGGAATTACCCAGTCCTTCATGGTAGGAGGTGTAGATGGCCTTGCCTTCGATGGTGGAGCTTTTGGTGGTGGTGCACTCCCAGCTGCAGAGCTGTAACCATCGTGTCCACCGGCGGTGGGACTACTAGGCCCCGTCTGTTGTTGTTGCTGTTGTGCTCGCTGTGCATCGGCTTCCCTCTGTTGCTTGTCATTCATCATTCTGATAGGTGATGGATCCCAACCTGGATGATCCGGCTGACTAGGAGGGTTTCTACCGTCTTTCGGCATCAGCGGAATGTCCCAACCATCAATGTGGGAGACTTCTGTGGCCCCCTGGCCCATCTGTGTAGTGGCAGTGGTCGTCACATAGTCGCGGATGCAGGAGAATGTCCTGTTCCGTTTCTCCACCTCCTCAAACATGCCCTGGTCGGCCCTCTCAATGTTGTAACCCCCCAACTCCCATATGTCGTCGCGGAGGTCAATGGCCTGTTTCATTCTGACCAGATCAGCCTTGATGATCCCACTCAGGTATGACATTGACTCAAAGTTTGCCAATTTTGTCATCCACTCATGAAGCATCTTGGAAATCATGAGAATGGTTTGCAAATGGACAACAGCTGCCGTCCGTTCCAAGCTGAGATCATAACTCATTGACATCCAGTCTTCCAGGACATTCTGGACGATGATGGGCTTACCCTGGTTGTTGGCCGCTCTTGCATTGTGACGTCGGAGCGCATATCCAAGGCTGTAGCTCTCCTCGTACATGATGCTGACCAAATACTGGATGCGGCTTTCAACTTCAGACGGTTCGGGTTCTTCTCTCCGCATCACTTCAAACGACCACTTCTCCCATTTTCGACGTGCGATCTCCTCGAAGTTCGTCCTCTTTCGGATTTGGTAGCAAGGGCTTCCATACGGAGGATACGTGTGGTTCAATGATCCGAGGTTCGCTGGGCTAGTATTTGCGATCTTGTCACGCAAGTCTTTGACTGTGATCTCCTTGTTGATCATGCTATTTTGCCCAGTGTAGTGGTCTTTGAGGGTGTCCCATAGTTCATCTATCCTGATTGCGCACTCAAAGGTGCACAACATCTGCATGATGTTCTTTTCGTCTGGATTTCTAGCGGCTCCTTCCACCAATTTCGATAGTCGGGCCCCTTTGTCGATGAAACTAATGGCAGACATTGTCAACTCACTTTCGTTGGTCACTTTTGACAACATTTTCATGAGCAACCTGATTGCATGAGTTACGAATGCCCTGCCACTTCTATCCATGACGAAAGCTAAGGCCACAACGACAGGAGGAGAAATCTTCACTCGATCCAACCATTCATCGAGGTCCTTGTCCTTGTAACCCCTGTAGTTTGCCTCCTCATAGGTTGAGAATGGAGCAGGGAGATTGTGCTCTTGTCCTTTCTTCAGTATGAGGGACAAAGTTGATTTCAGCAACTAATGCCTTTGGCCGCTGAAGGGATCACAAGGTCATTTCCAGCCATTGCGAAGACTGAAGTGAGGTATGCGGAATCCGGATCCGTCAAGGCGCACCAACGACGCAGGTAGCAGCCCGACTTCACCTTCAATCCACCTCTGACGGGATCCGGATCCGCCAGTATTGATCCACGTCGTGGATACAACCTCAGCTTCACCTTCACACCGCCTCGTTGGGTGATGAAGTTAATGAATAATTGTTCATTGGTGGTCTTCTCATTAACTTTGAGTTCAAAGTCATTCACAATGATGCATGCACATGATTTCGATCTACTGTCATCCATGTCATCTGGAACTTTTGGTCGATGTCCCCTTCCATAAGCGTTGTTGATCAACATTTGATTGGTGACACCTCGAAGTATACATCTGACTATCATCTCGGTGTATAATTGTGTTGCACGTGTCTCTCTGCCCGCACATTGACCGTGAGTGTGTGAGCCATCACATTTCACATGCAAGTCGAAGAATTCAACCCCCCATGATACGATCCTCCACGGCTTCTTGATTGCGGTCCCAACGTCTTTGAATTGTGACTTCAAACCATACATGCATCCATCAAAATCATGCACAGTTGATTGGGTCCCATTGATCAGAAACTTCATTCTCTCATCATTCCAATAATCGCATCCCCGAGGTAGTTCCAACAATGCCATTGCATGCAAGATATGTACACGTTGCAGACACAATGTGAACTCTTCCCATAGCTCCCAGTATAGAAGTGCTTTCATTCTAATGTTGTGTGCTGTGACCTCACTCACATTTTTGTTTAACCGATTCCACGGTGAACCACCGGTGCAAGGTCCCGCAAAGAACACGCAGTCACTAGGACCCCTGATGCAACGTCTCCATTTTGCCCTCCCGTAGTTGGACATGAGGTTGTCATCTTCGGTAATCGTGACCACATGCATCATCTTAAATCGACTCTGCTTGTGAATCTTGGTGATGATACTTTGCGTTTCGGCACACATAAGGAGCAGGCATGGGACATCATCCTTCATCTCATAGACGTTGAGGGATATGGTAACGTCATGGAGTATTTTCCCGAGAAAGTCAGCATAAGATTGCTTGAAATGATATGTCAGAATCTTCCCATTCTTTCGATGTAGATTCATCTGAATATCCCAATCATTTTGCTTTCTGGTCTCATGCTTCAATTTGTAATGATGGGCTATAAACATGTCATCCAACGGAATGATTTTCATGTTTCCATCAAGGATACAGGTGACCACGGTGTCCTGGCACGATGCCCTGTCCTCCACATCAGACCCGCTGTCCATCACATCTTTGATGTCTGCATTGGATATGATCTTGAAGGTAGTGGTCCCTGTCCAAAATTCGTTTCTCTTATTGGTCTTCTCGATGTTATTCCCCACCAATCTCCATGAGTCGTGGATCAATCTCCCACTTGACTGAAACACTTGGTTGGTTTCCCGTTCATCTCTGAATCGTCTCAGCTTACATGGCAGAAAGTCAGCCTCTTTGGGGGTAAACATCTTTCTTCTTGGTACTTTGTGCACTCTCATCAATGTTGTTTCATCCTTCCATATCCATTCATCTTGATCACATTCATTTTTGGATATTTTCTTTCCCTTTCTTGATGACGTTGATGGGTTATAGGCTTTGTCTTTTGACACCCTACCAGCAATCACATCACCACCAGCGAATACAATTCGTCGTCGATTGGGATCTTTGTTTTCTGCGGGATATGGATCATCATCGGGGTCCCCCGTCGGAGGAAATCCCATTGGAAGACTACCCCATCCAGAACTCCCCCCATGAACAACTCGAAGGAGCGTGTTGATCACCCGAGCAGTACCACACGGAGCTGCATGAATGGTTGTGGGTTCATTTCCATGGGATTGATGACAAAATAGTTGACCTACTCCCACAGTTAACTGAGGATACTTCAGGACGTGAGTCTGACGAGTCGGCACCGCAGCAGCATGGAGCCCTTGTCGTTCTATTGACGCCAGGTGTCCCGGTGAGACAACACCAGCTGATTGCCTAGTAATCACCGACGGTGATATACTAAATTGACACGGATGGTATTGGAAACAAGCTCGTTCTACCCATTGATCAAAACGGTCTTGTTGTTGAACAGGTGGAACTCGATCCTCAACCTTGATCCATTTGCCATGAGAAAGTATCCAGGTACTTCTCAAACAATCATAAGGCAATGAAACACCAGGTGGTCGCTTTCTAAAGAAAGTGGGCGTCTTAACAACCAATATGGGATCCATACCAGGTAGTTGTTGTACTTGTTCTTTACCAGAAAGACCCTTCTGATACACCTCAGGTGGTAGAATAGGTATTTCGGTGTACGGAAAATTTGGAACGTCTTGAGTTTTGGTTTGAAACACTTGTCGGACAGTGGTATCAACATCCGTGGTAGGTGAGACCATATCGAGCAGATCTTTCGTACCGATGTCACCAGGGTCCAACAGGTTGATGAGCATACATGCTCTTTTCCATGCCAACGGATTCTTGAAACCTTTGGTGTGAATGTCAGCGGCCATTTTCGAGGTCACCTCATACATGAGTACGTAGTTCTCCCGAGTGAAATGTTCATGGAGGGAAGTAATGGCTATGCCATGGGTCCTCTCAAGATGCCGCATAGTGGGGTTACGACCCGACCTGACTACACCGATCATGCCCTGATTGTCATCATGAAACAATAATTTGGGCGACTTCCCCGTCAGCGTTTCCCAGATGCTCATTGCGGGCAAGCCCATAGTACGGAGGGTGACATCGGCTGCAACGATTTCGGCCTCAGGCGTCGAATGGCTTACGCATCCTTGCCGCTTGCTGCCCCCGGACAAAGGAAACCGAGTGTGGTTACCCTGGATATGCATATGAGACCCTGAAGTTGATCTCAAAGACTGGGCACACCCCGCAAAATCAGCATCTGCAAATAAAGACAACGTCAATTCATTGAAGTGGTCCCCAACCCATCCGGTCATTCTTTTAGATAGGCTGGAATTCACGTAGCACATCAAGTGATACAGTCTTGCATCGTCATCAATAGTCCACTTTGTTACGTTCCTGGCCAGGGAATTAATGGAACGAAGCAGATCAAAACGAGCAATCCTCGCCGCGTACAGCAGCTTCATCAGCACGCTGGCAGCGTGTGGCGCTAATGCACCTCTCTCAGACTCCCCAGGCGAGACGTCTTCCCCTTGGGTTCCTTGTTCATAAAACAATGGAGCGTCCGGATCAAATTCATGAGTGCACCATGGACAAACTTTCTTGTTCTTGGGGTTCCCGGGACATGGTGCTCTAGACTTGTGCTTCTTTGTTTCTTCAGGTAGACTTGGAGTGGATACATGTTTCAACTTCGTATCTTTTCCAACAATGTCCAAATACTTCTCAACCGACAGCTTCAACAGACCTTCCATGTCATAGGTCATGGTTGATACCGGGGTTCCATCATGAAGTTTGGCAGATCCCTTTCTCAAAATACAACCAAGATAGAGTCCTAAGTCAGTCTCGGGCTCGATGTTGAGTTTTGATCGAAGCATCTCCCAACCCTTAGTCAGGTTCTCTTCCGGTCCTGCCAGCTTTAAATCGTCTACATAGATGACGAGAAGTAACTTCAGTTTCTTATGAAAATACATTGAGGGCCATTCTTCTCCAACAGGAACGAAGTCAAGTTCACGAACTTTCTGATCACAATGTTGTTCCCACATTGTTCCCGAATCGGGGTGACCATATAAAGCTTTAACCAATCTTACAACTGGTCTTCGGAACTTCCGAAAATCGACATCGTCTGGCCATGCATCTTCAGGTAGCTCAACCCAACATGGTGGTCCGGTTAGTTTTGCTTGAATGTATGCCTGAATGGCATCGGCAAGTTTTACATTGTGGCCTGGAAGACACCCATAGAAATCAGCCCATCTTGATGCCTCAAAAGTAGCTGGAGAATTGCCCAAGTCCTGGAAGAAAGCTGCCTCCCAGAATTGGTTCTTCACCTGGTTACCAAGCAAGACACCTCGGCCTTTGAATTTTCTACTAGGACTCCCTGCATGCAATTGATAGTTTTTCTCAACACAGATACCATGTACTCTGGCCATGTGAACCTCAGTCTTGTTTGCCTTTGCTTCACGAACAACATCATCGTATTCTCTCACGACACTGAAATCGTAGACTCCAGCAGCATGTTGGCCCAACCATTCCTTCCTCATAGCTTTACGTGCATCATCGTTTTCCATCATTTCTTTTCGACCTACAGGCCTTGCCACCGCAGTGTTGAACATCTTATTGATATTGATTCCATTGTCATTTGAAGTAAGCTTTTCTCGATGATCACCACAATGATTAATGCATGGCATACATGGAAATGGAAGGAAAACATCACTGAGGCCACGAGCGTCTTGGGGCACATCGTTGGTGTCGTGCAATGTTGCAGCAGCCACCACCTTCCCCTGGTTGAAGTCATACACTTTGTCGTTGTTCCATGTGGCTTTCGGTCCCTTGCCCTTCTCGATCTCAGACCATTCGTCCCACTCCATCAAGAAGTCATCATCATCAGGCACATCAGTGTCTGATAGATCTGAATAACATGGAGCAGAGGCAGAGACCCCTCTCCCGACGGGAGAAACGGCCCTTTTCCCATACTGAAAAACCTTACCTCTTCGGACGTAGTCTTGGGACATGGCCACTCCTGAAACGTGATCGTCTTTCTTGGAGGATTTGGCTTTCTTGGCTTCTTTCTCTTTCTTCTTTTCTTCTTTCCTTTTTGCTCGCTCCTCGCTCTCCTTGATTTTCGCATCACTCTTCTTCTTTTCTTCTTCAGCTTCAATCTTCTTTTCTTCGGCCTTTGCGATCCCTTTTCTGACGGTTGGTGACATCTTCCTCCATTCGTCAGGGGTATACTTCGAAGGCCTTGGAGTAGATGATATTCTGCGAAAACCACGTTCATCAATACGGTATGGATGACCGCGAGAATTGAGCTTCACCCATTCACCATCGTCATTCAGGTACACGATTCCATCCCCAGCCTTCCCCAATGAGTAGTGTTCTGGTCCTCCATCTGGAACATGAAGATCTGGATGTGCTGGCTTATCGATACCTGGTGGTCACAGTCTCTCCGACATTGCATCAAGATGTCTCTCAGCTTCCAACTCTCCCTCGGTCGGTTCCCGTGGGACCTTCGACGAAGGTTCACCACCACCACCATGACCATCGTCATCGTCTCCACCTTCATCATCATCATCATCATCCGGCGGAGGTGGCGGTAGGATTTCTGGGTTTCCTTCAAGACGATCTTTCACTTTCAACCCTTCAATGGAAACATTAATCCTCTCATACTCTGACTTGCATGGGAATTCAAGGGGTTCCTTTAGTTCAACCCTCTCTGTGTAGTGCGGAGTCCTCAGCTTGGCGATGGGCTTCTCTGCATCATAGGCCAAGTTCTGCTTGCTCCAGTCACATAGCGCCCATACCCTGTACTTTCTCGACCAATGGAGCCCGGGACCAATGGAGTATCCGGCGAACACTCCGGGAATTCCCATAGGGTCAAATTTGTGTTGTTGTTCTCGTTCACGTGAACCACTGGGTTTGAAGTACACGAGGGCACCGAAGGGTATCATCTTCCCTTTGAATTCTTCTCCATGAAGTTTGCACCAAGAACTGACCTCATCGTCGTTGGGCTCGATGTTTAGTAGATGGCTGACACATCTAATGGCATACATCCAAAAGCATGGTGGAATTCCTGCTTCAAGTAGACATGTCGTCGTTGCCACGAGCACGAATTGGTTAGTCCTTTCTGCAAGCGAGTTGTGCTTGGTCTTTCCAGCCAAGGAAGTGTCCATTGGGATCTTCAGGATCTTCATTGCCTTGTCGAACTGTGGGGCATCATCGGAATATGCTTCTCGAATCTTACGACGGCCCATGAACTGTTTGACCGCACGTATGACCGCATCTGTGTCCTTTCTGGCAGACGGGTAAGACTGAAGCATCCCCGTGTATCTATCCCTGATGACAAAGATGGTTTTGTCGTCGCCATAGTCCTGCTCAGCAATACGACGATTGTCAACATAGTCGAATGTGATCAGGTCCCCAAACTTCGTGAGCTTGCGCTGAAATGCTCCTCTGAACGTTTTCCTGTGCTTCATCTTGGCACGCACGCAAGACTCACAGTATGGGTTCTTGTAGCGATGAGTTAGAAGATGAATCTTCGACCTTGCTTCATTCTTCAAAGTTCCCCTCTTACTCAATCGGACTCCTCCATCTTCCTCATCAACATCAATGACATCATCGTCATCTTCACCTCCTCCATCTTCAGGAATTTCTTCAACCTCAACTTGATGGTCTCCATGGATGTCATCAGGTGCGATGCTGGGATCGTATCCGTCATCCTCAAACTCGGCGTATTCATCGTCATAACCTGACATTTCTTCATCGTCACCTGCATCACTTCCAACAGCAACTTCATGTTGATCACGCCTTGATCCTGTTTTCTTACGTTTCTTCAATGATCTTTTGGGAGACTTAACATCGGATCCTCCAACGGGGTCGGAAAGATCCTCTAGCTCATCTCCACTTTCCCCATCAATGACCAAAAGACCTTCTCCTTCTGACGTTGAGCATCCGTCATCAAGAACTGCCATAATCTTTTCCACACATGATGATCTCAACTTTCTCTTCTCTTGATCGACGCTCACATAGGGGATGTAGTCTTTGACGGTCATCTCGATGATGCTGCCATTAGGATCCAACATGAATGGGGTTCTTCCAGTCGGCCACACAAATGAGTAACCAAGATCGACGCATCGCTTTCCCATGGAGAGCACGGAGGGTGTGTCCTCCAAGATGTGGGCTTCTGCTGGTTCACTGAATGCCTCGAACTTGATGCTTGAACGTTTAGTCGAACATGTCACCCCATTTGCTGTGTGGAAGTTGACGACCTTGTCATCATATGTTGGGAGATCCATTCTATTTATTCGTGTGGATGAAATGAGATCATGACCACTTCCAGAATCCAATATGAATCTCTTATCTCTCTCCTCAACAGGAACAGTGATACACATTGTGTTGCCCCTTTTGCCATATCGACCTTCAATATGTTGGACATAGTTCTCCACAAAGACTTCCCTGGACACCTCATCGTCCTCAATGTCAAGTCTGATCAGAATGTCCATGCTGGGGCCGACGATGACTAGGACCTCATCAATGTCACCGTATTCACCCTTCTCATCGATCAGAATAGCCATTGCTTTTCCTCGGCTCGAAGCTAACCTGCATGAATAAGCCCATTGCTCATCCTTCCTTATCTGATCGGTGGGCTTGCCAACTTTTCCATGACCTTTGGGGATAGTTTGGGATTTTCGGTTGCACTTCCCGAAGTCCTTCTTCACGTAAGTTTGGACTTGAGTCTTAGATTCGTCGAATCTGACCTTCTTCTTGATCACGTTTGATGCAACCTTGTGGAATGTCCCCTCGTCATCACTCCAATCATGGATAAGTGCAGGCGTAGCCTTTGAGCTTGGTGCCTCAGTGTTTGGAGCAGTGTTGAATAGATGAGGATCATGGCGTTTGTTGCACTTGTCTCCATACCGACACTTGCCCTTGGCCCAATGCCAGCATGGCTCATCAATCTTCTTGGTTTTATTTGCAGGGGATTGACTTCTTGGAGTTCCTGGCTTTCGACCGTTGCCTTTAGCATTCTTGTTTGCATCGAACACCTTTTGGTCGTGACTGTACTCGCAATCTTTGCCCTTTCTGCATGCTTTCTTGATGAAATGGAAATGGCACGGGATTTTCTTCTTGGATCTCGGACTGGCACTTCGGCTGTTTGCTCGATCCTTTCCTTTCCCTTGACCTTTTCCTTTCCCTTTCGCATGCTGCTTAGGCTGAGGAGATGGTAGAACCGGAGCTGCATCGGCCTTGGCCTTCGCCTTGGGTGCTGCCTTCTCCTTGGGAGTAGCCTTGGGCTTAGCTTTCGGGTTCGCATCCGGCGCAGCAGCAGTCGGATTTGGTGCAGGAGCTGAAGGTTTGCCGCCACCTGCAAAATCTCTTGCATACTTTTCTCTAGCGGCTACATGCTTGTCCTCTCTAATTCTGGAGATATGTCTTTCGATGACGTCCAAGAGATAGCGATAGCTTCGTCTTTGGTCTCCCTCCACCCATGACTCGTATTGCTTGATGTCGAACATCATAAGGCTCGAATTTCGAATCTTCTTGTACAAAGCATCACGAAGCCAATCATCAGGAGGTACATCATCCGGCATCATATTAGATACCATCTCCATCCATTTCTCATAGAATACTTCCAGGTTTGAGTCACCGAGATACTTCATCGATACGATGTGCTCCATAGTGAAGGCTGTCTCTCGTTGACCTGGGGTTCTGAAGTGCTCCAGGATCATAGCCAAGATTTCCCGTCCCATGACGTAGGTTCCTCTTCGACTATGACTTTGTGTCCTCAATCTCAGTTTGATCGCTACATGACGAGCAACATCACCGGCTTGGGCTATCACGCTTCACAATGCGATTGACAACTTGGCGTCGATTGACTGGTACCGTTGTCCTCCACTGTCATTCAATAGCTCGATGTCGGGATTTGGTCGAATAGCCGGTTGTAACCATGCTTCCCATGCGGCTTTGTCCCCATCATTGGCAGCAAGAACAACACTCTTGATAAGATCTGATTGCCAAACCCCAAGATTCTGCTGTTTCGGCCATGGGCTAACATAGACTTTGTCAGCCTCTCGTCTTGACATTCTTGGCACTTCTTCTGCCGTGTAAGCTGCAGTGGAGACATCATCTGCTGAATCGCGTTGTGATCCTCGAACAGAAGGCAATCCTGGGGGTTCAGGAGGTGGTCCTGGACCGTTGGGACCGAAAGGGTCAGGAGGTCCATCAGGGTCAGGCGGACCGCCCCATCCACTCGGTGGTTTGTAGTAGTCCTTCTCAGTTCCGTCAGCGATTCTATTGTCGACTTCTCTCAACAGATCAGTGATTCTTTTGTTTGATTGAGAAGGTGGTCGTTGAGGAGGTACAGCATGTTCGCGATAGGACTTAGCTACATTTGTTTCATGGTTCAGCTCCTTGTCAATCTGCGAGACCCAAGACTTCAGAATAGCGTTTTCACAGTTAGCCTCACTCACGTCATTCTCCAATTTGTCGATGACTAGTCTTGATGCGAGATCATAGTTGGGAATGCCTGCAGAATAGGAAAGCGTGTCAGGGTTGACCCTTGACATTGACATTTCAGAATCCTTGAGACTCTTTCTCATTTCATCTACTTGACGTTTCATGTCCATAATCTCAGAATTCTTAATACCGATCTTTTCATCCCTATCCTGGATTTCTCCCATGAATATGCATGATCTCTCATATTGTTGAACACCACTAGCCAATACCATTTTGCGCTCATTCTCTAGTTCAGATTTCAGAGTTCGGACCTCGGTATTGGTGAGGGACGGCGCCCCTACATCCGCAACTTCAGTCAATCTTTCTTTTAACAACAGGTTCTCTTGTAAACATTCATGAACTTCATGGTCTAGGTCCTGAACCCTTATTTGAGCGATCTTGGCCTGATTACGTAGATCTTCGACAAGCATCTCATCGGGGCCACGACCGTCGGTCGTAGAACCCTGAGTCAGCGATCTCCGCAACTTCGCGTTCTGCAACTTGATCTCATCCTTCAGTTCGCAGTTCATCTTCTGCTCGTTGGCATAGAGCTCCTCATAATGCTCTGCCTTTGCGATCGAGTTTGTGCTAGCCTGTGATTCAAGCCTCAGGTGTGATATTGCTTCGGCCTCTTGGTTCCTGTATGATGCAATTCTTTTGACAGTATCATGTTCGGTATTCCGATGCTTCAGGTCACTTTCCAACTTGGCCTGATTTGCCTCGAACACCTTCTTCCTAGATTCTCTAGTGATCTCATCAATACTGCTCTCATACAGCTCGGCCTGTTTACGAGACTGAACCAAAGCTTCACTCAATATTTGATTCCGCTCAGACAATTCATGAACTGCAATTGATTGCTGTTGGCTAATCACTTCAAGTTGATTACTAGAGAAGGATGCCATCTCGGATCGGTTACGATATTCCATGATTGAATTCTGGAAGTCTGTTTGCATTTCTTGACCTTCATTGTATAGTCGATTGGCAATATCGGTGGTTAAGACATTGGTTTGATGAAGTTGTTGAAGTCTTGCCTCCGTATTACCCAGTAGTCCTCGAAGGTGATGTACTTCATCCTTGTACTCTTCCTGGATCTCCATACCACGTTGATGGATCCGTCGTGCACCATGTTCCATTAGGGCACCTCGGCGTTCAAGGTCTTGGATGCGTATTGTTGCACCTTCGTCTTCCTGAGATGCTACCATTAGTTCTGCTTGATATTCTGCAACCTCATTTGCGGAACATGATAATCTGTTATTGAGTGCATTGACCTCATCAAGTACATTCTGGTTGTGTTCCCGAAGATACTCAGTGAATCTGATCTCGATGTCATGAATCAGTTGATCTCTAGATGCAGCGTATGCTTCCATGTTGTTCAGCTGATTACGTAGGGATTGACATTGTGCCCGTAGTTCTTCTATCATGGCAATAGGTTCACTAGCCACAGAAGTATCCGTTGATCTCCTCTTAACACGACTATCCCCGGTCCTCTCACCAATTCGGTCGGTCACGGCCCTGGTGGATCTGTCCCTTGGAGTAGTACGCCCTCGAGATGGTCGATGCCCTTGGCGGACACCATCACTCCGAGCACTGTTTCGAGAAGATCTGGGTGTACTTTGTGTGGATATTCTTCGTCTATTTGATGTGACTTGCCATCCGGACTGCGTAGTTCGGGTAGAGCGTATCCCGCCACTGTCAGCCGTGTCGCCAGGGGAAGATTGATTGACCTCCTCGACCGGCATAGCAGCGTTCTCATTGAAGGTAAACTGCGTGGTGCGCGAATCTCCGCTGCCGCCTTGCATCTTTGCGACGATGAGCTGATTGGTCCTTTGCGTCCACAATCAATTGCTCAGACGGCCCGGCTACCAGCACGCAGGTACCACTCTCCCGGCGGGAGAAGTGAGCCCTACGGCTGATAACCTGTGAACAAATGAATCCTTGTTCTGGATGTTCTATTTCAAATGGTACCTTGCTTACTGATAGTTTCCGGACCCAGTAATCATGGCAGGCAGCACTCGCTCTCTTTTACACACGCAGGGGGTCTTGAGCCAGAGTGGCGTCCCATGCATGAATTGTTTGTATGTTGTCACTACGTTCCCTTTGACATATTATATATAACTATATATATATATTATAGAGCAGGTACGTTTTCACAGGTACCCAGGGGGTGTCTTCGTTGGCCACCGACCCCCTGGGACCCCGGTGGCCCCCTGCAGTAAAATGAAGTTTTACATCTATGCAGATGGTACACACACACAAATCTTTCACACACAACTCTGTCACACACACAACTTTGTCACACACTGGACTTGCTTTAAGAATTAGAGCTGGTTCCAAATTGGCCACGTCGAATCGTGCGTAGTTCGCTCTGCAGGGTTTTAGCGTAAAAGATTTGGCAAATCGTACCTGGTAGAGGATACGCGGCAGTTTCTCGAAGACTGAGTCGGGGTTGCATCATAAACTGCGTGTGTATCCAAGCTCAAGCTGGAAGGTAACAACGCAGTCGAAGCATTGCATATATATATATATATATATGTATCTATGGTGCATCACTGGCAGGCACGTTTGCACGACAAACTGGAAGGGTCTTCGTTGGCCCAAGCCTTCCAGAATGTCCTTGGGCCCCTGTTTTAGATCAACTTCGGTTAGTGACAGTGATTTAGGTTACCTTGCCCTGTGTGAGAAGGGTGTACACACTAGACAAGAAATGGATCATTGAAGTGATCCGTTGGGAACTGAATCCCCTCACATGCAATTAGATTAGATGTGTATGTATATATATATATGGGCTAAGGTGGCCACCAGCTGCGACTTAAATGCGCCCAGGTGCACCACCAATGCCCCGCAGGTACGTTTACACGGGTCCCGGGGAGGTGTCTTCGTTGATCACCGACCCCCCCAGGACCCCGGTGATCTCCTGCGTTAGTAAAAATATATAATATATAAAATATAAAGATGAGCCGGTCGCGAAGTTTTACGTCTATTCAGACGTTTCACACACACACAACTCTCTCACCCACCTCCACACAACTTTGCCACACCAACTCTTCTCACTCACGGCTCTGTCACACACAACTTTGTCACACACAACTCTTTCACACACAACTCTTTCACACACAACTCTTTCACACACAACTTTGTCGCACACAACTCTTCCACACAACTGTCACAACCAACTCCATCACACACAGACACACACAATTCTGTCACATACACATTCAGCTCTTTTACACAATCTGTCTTTCACCATCTCCTTTATCTTGCCTGCCTTTCCCATCCCATGTTCGCGTCTGTTTTGTGCTTATTGGAAGAAGTTGACATGTGGGCTATCCGGTCCTTTGATTTTTTGGCTTGCCACCATTTGCCACCTGTTAATTCAAGTCCCATCCTGTCCCTGAAAGCCGTGCTGATTCCCATCCCAGGCCTCTGCTGCAAGATCGTGGGCCTAACGGAGATGGTGGGAGACTGGAGATGGGAACCACTTAGCTGTGCCTCAAATCCGCTGGATGTGGGTGGCCATGGAAAACTTCGGTTCGGTGAAGCCAACAAGTTTGGTGATTTGCAGAATCGACGCGTTGAAGCTGTGTTTCCAAAGTGAACAGCACTATTTGTTTGGGGAAATCTACCAAAATATCAACAAAAAGTTTAAAATTGAAAGGCACTCCCTGGAAATGCATGTTATTTGTTGGAAAACGCAGTGGTTTATGCATGTTAAGGGCGAAATTGCAATCGCAGCCATACCTAATCGACGCAGCTTGAAGTGGGGCGGGAACTGGCTGAAAGCAGACACTTAAGAGCAAAAGCAGCAATGAAACGAGTCATCAATGCCCAAAAAACGGGGGGAAGAACCGACAGAATGTTTCCTGAAACAAAGGATCATTCTACAGCCCTACAAAGCGATCTGTTACAGAACCCACTGGTCATAGAAGCTGGTGGCATGTTCCAACCGAAGGAAAATTATCACCATCAACAACAAAGCTACCCGTGTTCGTTGACGTGAATCACCTTGAAGAATCCCGATGGCATTGATACCATCGTCAGTATTCAACTTCAGTTTGATGTTGGTCATATGATCCCCACCGATTTGACAAACTACTTGAATCCTCTGTCTTTCGTTTGTTGTTGGCATTGTGTCTCTCTTCTTGCTAGCTAAATCAGCTAAACAATGGTTGATACCCGGCGCAGCAATATGTGTTAAATTATTTTCATCATTCCAAAGATGCCTGAAACATGAAAATAAAAATGAAGCCACCAACCACCAGTGGCATAGCTCGTCAGCTTTCACCTCCATTCAATGATCCTTAAATTCTCATAACTTTTGCTCCTAAAACCATTTGTTTCTTGCGAACCCGAAAAAATCAGAAAATCCCTAAATAGGAAATACAATACTTTTGGAACATCATTTTTTGTATATCATTTTATCCATATGTTGATCAAACCTATACCCGAAGACCCTTAAGTACATCATGTTCCTTAATATCATGAGCACATTACCACGTATAACTTTAAACACAAGTCATCATATTTCCTTGGCAAATCTCTCGTTCTTCCTTCAAGCTATGAAGGTCAGAACATAAACTATTTAGAAAAAAAAAACGTGGAAATTTGGGGCCCCTATTTGGGGGCGCTCTCAAAAAATGTGTGTGAAGCTAAGCCATTTTTCGTTCTGAAAGCCCCCGATTGTTGGTATTTCTTGGTCATTCACCCGGACGGACCCTCCAGTTTTTTGGGGCTTCAGCCCTTGGCGCCTCACTGTCCCTCTCCACTTGGCTCAGTCGCGACATGGTCTGTCGAAGCTTCTGCGCTTTGGTGCTCACCCCCCGGATTCGCATGCTGGTGGAACCCAATGACGATCGGCCTCCTGAAATCGGTATGTGGAAATATGAATGAAATATGAATGAAATATGAGGATGAGCAAAACCTTAGAGTTTGATGGAGTTTGGAGCTTGCAGCTCTCTTTAGAGTGCCCATTTCGTGCTGTGTTTGATATTCGGTCATCCATCGTTAACCTAAAACACATGCTTGTTGATGTTCGGGACGGTCCTATACCCACCTCAACGGAGAGGAGCATGAGGGACGTGCAAAGAACCTGGTAGTCGTAGACGCAGAGTTGATTGATTGCGTCGTCCACTCGTTGCATTTGCACTGATGACCATCCGTTGACATGGCTACTAATATCCTCCAGGATGAGGAGAACATCACCTTGGAGCGCCCCAACTGTGCTTCAAACTTCAAACCGTCAAGGGTATTTTGAGGCTCTTTTTGTCACTACCCATCCACCCCCCAACCAGTCCAACCATACCATACCACATCCCCGACGCTGAGACGCGTGAGCGCGCCAATTTTCCAAGGTTGATGATCCTTGTTTCCTCCCGCTTCAAGATGGCTTTGCGGAACACCAGTATAGCAACCTGAAAAAGATTGTGGGCCCTGGGGGCCCAACCCCTTGGATAGCTTGCCAATCTGAAGATACCCGGCAACAAAAAAGAACTTGACTGATTCACCCAGATCTATCATATAGTTATCTGGATCTGGATATCTCATGATATATCATCTCTCTTCCCATCCAAGATCCGATTTTGCCACACCATGCCACACCTTTCCACCCTGGCCCACCCTGGGGCCCCAGCTGCCAGCACCACCACCACCCACACGGCCAGTATCAGCAGTGCCACCACGATGCCAGAGATGTCCAACACCCCGTTGCCCCATTTTCCCACAGGTGCTGGCAGGCGAGCAATGCCAATGGACAGCAGGATCCTAAGGTCGAGTTGGATGCCTCACTGGACTTATGCACAGATGCACTGGGAAAGGCGGAAAGAGGTGGAAAGACCGTGATAGCTTTGAAATTGATTCCGAATCCTGCAACATCTGCAGTGAAAAATGACCTCAGGTGCCATCCCAACAACTTGAAAGTTCTGCTTTGTATCATTCTTTGACATACGCAGTCATGTTGGATTGTATGCTACGAGCATTACTAACTCTAGTAGTCATGTGATTTTCCCGATGACATCATGCGCACATTGTCATACAATCATACACAAACAATCATACAGATACAATCATACACATACAAGCATGCAATGGTGCTGCACAATGGTAAAGGAACCAGGGCTAGGAACCTCAACCAACATGAATTGATACAAACGCAACCATGTTGGATGCCGCGCTGCTACTAACTGTATATGATCTTCTCTTCGTCATCATGACATCATGCCCACATTGTCATACAATCATGCACATACACTCATACAATCACATACCATCATACACATACAAGCATACACATACAATCATGCAATGATGTTGCACACGGGGATATGAAACATTCCTATGAAAAGCTGTACCTACCCTGGTCTCTGCACCTGCATCGGTGCAGTTCAGCGGATTGATTGTCGGATCCCTGGTCTCCGCGCCTGCCACCACAGTGCAGTTTACGAGAGTGCTGGTTGAATCCTTGGTCTCTGCGCCTGCTACCCGTGCAGTTTACCAGATTGTTGGTCATATCTTCTGCCCCGCCCACTGGCAGTTAGCTAAGCTAATTTTCGAAATGTTGGTGTCTGCACCTGCCGCCGGTGCAGTTCAGCAGATTGATTGTCGGATCCCTGGTCTCTGTGCCTGCAACCTGTGCAGTTTACCGGAGTGATGGTTGGATCCTTGGTCTTTTCCCCTGCCACCTGCGGTTTACCAAATCGTTTGTCAAATCTTTTGCCTCTGCGCCTGCGATCTGGCAGTTGACCAGGTCGATTTTCAAAATGTTAGTGTCTGCGCCTGCCACCATTGGAGCTCAGGGGATTGATTGTCAGATCCCTGGTCTCTGCGCCTTCCACCCGTGCAGTTTACGGGATCGCTTATCAAAACTTTTGCTCCTGCGCCTGCCACCTTGCAGTTGGCCAGGTTGATTTTGGAAAATGATGGTGTCTGCGATTGCCACCTGTGGGGTTCAAGGGATTGATTGTCAGATCCCTGGTCTCTGCGTCTGCCACCTGTGCAGTTTACCAGACTGATGGTTAGATCCTTGGTCTCTGCGCTGCGCCTGCCACCTGGCAGTTTTCCAGGTTGATTTTCAAAATGTGGGTGTCCGCGCCTGCCATCGGTGGAGTTCAGCGGGTTTATTGTCGGATCCCCGGTCTGCCTGCCACCCGTGCAATTTACGAGAGTGATGGCTGGATCAAGTTACATCCTTGTTCTCTGCGCCTGCCACCCGTGCAATTGACCGAATTGACTTTCAAACTGTTGGTCTTTGCGCCCGCCCTCAGTGCAGTTTACCAAGTTAATTTTAAAAGTGTGTGTGTGTGTGTGTGTGTGTGTGTGTGTGTGTGTGTGTGTGTGTGTGTGTGTGTGTGTGTGTGTGTGTGTGTGTGTGGGTGTGTGTGTGTGTGTGTTGTGTGTGTGTGTGTGTGTGTGTGTGTGTGTGTGTGTGTGTGTGTGTGTGTGTGTGTGTGTGTGTGTGTGTGGTGTGTGTGGTGTGTGTGTGTGTGGTGTGTGTGTTGTGTGTGTTGTGTGTGTTGTGTGTGTGGTGTGTGTGGTGTGTGTGTTGTGTGTGTGTTGTGTGTGTTTGTGTGTGTCTGTGTGTGTGTGTGTGTGTGTGTGTGTTGTGTGTGTGTGTGTGTGTGTGGTGTGTGTGTTGTGTGGTGTGTCGTGTGTGGTGTGTGTGTTGTGTGTGTGTTGTGTGTGTGTGTTGTGTGTGTGTTGTGTGTGTGTTGTGTGTGTGTTGTGTGTGTGTTTTGTGTGTGGGGGGGCCCCCCTGTTCCGAAGGGCTTTCATCACATGTCCAATTTTAGTTTCAGTTCCCAATTTACAGGCAGGGGTCACTCCGACTCAGAATGAGTGGATTGAAAAGCCGGGCTCATTTAATTGGAAAATACACGTGTCCGACCAGTTTGATTTCCAGTAGCTTGACGCAGCTGGGCGTCTTATATGTACAGAAAGATTTTTTCCCAACCTGACGTCGATCAAGCACTCAACCAGCGCAAGTAAGTATTGCTGCTGTCCGTTTTGCCCCGATTTGTTCATGGACGTGCATTTTTGTCATTGTATTTTTGTCATTACATTTCTTGCCTGTATGTTGGCCCATTTTTGTAATGCCTTCCTGATTCGTTTCTCAGACTTTCGCCATGGAATCATTTTGAAGTTCGCTGGAACAGTTTTTTCAAGATCACCGTTGCTGAAAGCAACGGATGATATATTTTCGCGACATACGGCCTTTGTGTGTGGGGGCAACCCCTGTTCCGAAGGGCTTTCATCACATGTCCAATTTTTAGCTACAGTTCCCAATTTACAAGCAGGGGCACACGGCATCCTTGACCCATCGTGTGCAACGAAGCTACGGTCTTGGATGGGATATCAGGGCTGATCACCCTGACGTACCTGCAGTTGGTCACGATGTTCTTTCATTATCCAAGCTTTTTGATGACTTTCCGGTTATTATCTTTTATCATATGCATGAATAATTCGAGAAATCGGAGTCCGTTACGCATTTTTCCGTATTTACCCATTTCTGCGACTTTTGTCCAATGTGGACAAAGACGGCCTTCCTGAACTAAGCATGTAAACAGCAGAATCAGTTCAGGTGCCCTGTTGGGAATGAAAAGACTCATAGACGAGATACGGTCTTTCAAGTGTGTATTCGGCAGAGATTCCGTCATGGTCCTGTCGTGATCCGGTAACTGCCGGCGTGTGAACAGTATCCCTCTGATTTGGCTTCGGCCCTCAACTTTTTCACCACCAAAAAATGGGGGTATGTCTGGTCCTTGTCCAGAGAAAAACAACAAGGCAATACCACTGGGTCGTTTTGACCATGAATCGTAGCCATCGGTATTTCTTTGAACCGTATCCGATATGATTTGGGACTAATTTTCCCTTCCGTCCCCTCGAGATGAGTAATTCGTGTTACGGAGTTCCACTTTCCAACGGAGATCGAAGATCTCCATGGAAATTGTCGTGCATGTTTTCTCAGGCGTTGAAGAATCTCTGAAAAATCTCTGAAAATCTCTGATTGCACTTTGTGCCTCTGAATTACTCTGATTCACTCTGATTCACTCTGAACATTCGGGGTTATTCCTGAACAAAGGCTTTCGGGCCCTCCTCTGAAACAACTATGAGTCGCCAAAAGAACAAAGCAGAAGAAACAGCAATAGAGCATTTAGACTTACTCGTAGGACGGATCAGTGAGAGTTTCGATGCAGTGTTTTCACGGTACTTCAGCTTTCAGTTTCTGTACAGACATCCTGGCTCAACCGACATGTTTTTCACGTTCATTCATGAAGCCAATCACTGAAAACGTATCACACGTTGATACTTGTACAGTTGACCTTTTCTAATTGTATGTTGTCATGGTGTTCCATTTTCCATTTTCCATTTTCGACACGTAGAGTTGCATCCATGTCATACAATGTGTATTTCATTGCAGGGGACTACAGCCGTCAGGCGGCTAAAGCACCACCGCCTCGAGCACCGGCTGCCGTGGTTTCGACGTTGAGACCCAAGAGTGAGGTCCGACCTGCGCTGCCAATTACTGATGGTACTGCAAGCTTCGACCCCCCTAGAAGACCACCGGGGCCAATGTCTGTAGCCCTTGAAGATGTACAGAAAATCGGTAGACCACCAGCTGCACCGAGCAGTTTGGCACCTTTACAACGTCCACCACTGAGATCCAGATCTTCTCGATCCCGTAGACCTCGTCAAACGAGATCTAGATCCGATAGCCGTGCACGATCTCGGTCCCCAGGACCTAGTGTCAGTGAAGTTCGATCAGAGGCTCGCTCTTTACAGCAAGCCCATCATACATACCCACCAGGGAATTGGGAAACTTCACTTGGAGTATTTGATATTTACGGTCACAGCGGCCAATTTCAAGAAAGACCTCCGCCGCCGCCACCACCACCCCGTCCGGTGGTGCCACAGACCGTTCGTAGTGCTCCGAATGCATCTTTGAGTGCGCCTTTAGGTAGTGCTCCTTTTAATGCGTTTTCGATTCCGAGCACGCCGTCAGGCCATGTCCCGCTAAATGATCATGAGCATTCCTTGTTTGAAATCCTTTTGAATCAACAAGTCAAGGAGCATCCCACTTCTGAAGCCTTTTTGCAACATGTAGCCAAGCTACTGGCACAGGCTGACATTTTGTCACAAGATTTGGGACCCATGAGAATGGCCACGTATGATCCCAGCTATTACGGATGGAATCAGGGATCTGACCAACCGGCTCCAATGGAGCATTTTTACCTTTTGCCGATCTCAATTTTGTATGATAGAGCCAACCTTCCAGCAGGGATGCCACCGATACCAAGACGGGCGGCACCAGACAGAGGCCTCGATGAAATCATCCATCTGGCCTTCACACATGCCACAAAACCTGGTAATTTTGTTGCCATTCTCAAAAAAGGTAAGCTGGCACCTAGCAAACTCCACTTTGCAGAAAGTGAAAGTTTCTTTGCTCAGGGATTCAAAGTAGGATACACCTCGTGGGAGGCGCGCGAATTAGGTCGTATCTTGCACAATGGGACGAATCTCAGCAAGAACGAATGCGGTGCCATATTTGTGGGCCTAGCCTGGTGCACAGGAAAAACCGTGCACAATGGCGGAGAGGGTGAGTGCATTGACCTCACCCGTGGCCCGAATTCGCAAGGATGCGTGCATCACAAACGTGGCCGCATGTGGGTGATAAACACCCACAGCCACTATTTGACAGGCATTGCTTGGCGATCTGATTCCCAAGCTCCCGTCAGGTTTTTCTGAATTTCATTCAGCTTGATTTTTCATTCGATATTGAATTAAACTTGACATTGGGCTGAATGCCATAATGGCTCAGATCATCACTTCGATCTTGTCGACCGACTTCTTGAGCAGACTCAAAAGTCGTGCTCATTTAATTCAACACAGGTACCCGTAGTCACCAACCCCAACGTCTTTGCATGAATTAGCACCGCTGTATGTACAGACAAGAATTCATTCTTCAGACATTGACAGTGTATGGCCCTGCCATTTCTCCATTTTGAAAGCTAGTTATGCACTGATTTGAACTTCCGTCAGATTAGAAGTGCAGGACTCGGAAGTTATAGACCTCTTTGACACTGTCGTATTTGGCCGTGACCACAATGAACGATCGTGGAGCAGTACGTTTTGGAAATTTTGATTCAACCTTGTTTCGAACATCTTGTAGTCAGCTGCGTCGATACGTCGACAATAGGTTTCTCATTGTACAGCAGAAACCACCTTCAGACCTCCGTTTCTCAAGTCTTTACAGACTTGGGTTTTAGTGGCAGTCCAGTTGAACTGGAACTTGTTTTCGTTGCACTCTCACTGTGCATCGGGCTCAAAAGTCGTGCTCATTTAATTCAATACTCGTAGTCACAAACCCGAACTTTTTGCATGAATTAGCACCGCTGTATGTACAGACAGGATTTCCATCTTCAGACATTGACATGTCTCGCCATTGCGATTTCTCCATTGTGCAAACTTGTTCCGCACTGATTTGGATTTTGCGTCAGATTTCTCAAGAATTTCAATTCTTTACAGACTTGGAGTTTTATTTGTTGCAATTCTTGAACAAACACTGATGTCCACACTGCCAGGCATCAGATTTGGGACACTGTATCCGCCGGAACCTTCCGTCTTGGTTTGAGCGGGCTCAAAAAGCCATGCTCATTTAATTCAATACTCGTAGTCACAAACCCGAACTTTTTGCATGAATTAGCACCGCTGTATGTACAGACAGGATTTCCATCTTCAGACATTGACAGTGTTTGGCCCTGCCATTTCCTCATTTTACAAGATTGTTTCACATTCATGTGGCAAAGCTTGCAGAAACCTTTGACTTTTCCCTATTATACATGCTTGTTTCACACTCATGTGGCAAAGCCTGCCGAAACGTTTGGCGTCAGATCCGAAGTGAAAGAATCGGAAGTCAGACATCTTTGACACTGTCAAATTTGGCAGTGGCCACGTTGAACAATCGTGTAGCAGTATCTTTCAAAACCAACATGTTTCCACCTTGTTTTGATCATCGTGTAGTGTAGTCAGATACATTGATACGTCGACAATAAGTTTCTCATTGCACAGACAAGACCACCTTCAGACCTCCGTTTGTCAAGTCTTTACAGACTTGGACTTTAGTGGCAGTCCAGTTGAACTGGAACTTGTTTTCATTGCATTCTCACTGTGCATCGGGCTCAAAAGTCGTGCTCATTTAATTCAATACTCGTAGTCACAAACCCCAACTTCTTTGCATGAATTAGCACCGCTATATGTACAGACAGGATTTCCATCTTCAGACATTGACAGTGCCTGGCCCTTGCCATTTCTCCAGTTTGAAAGCTAGTTTCGCACTGATTTGAATTTCCGTCAGATTAGAATGATTAGAAGTGCAGGACTCGGAAGTTAGACCTCTTTGACACTGTCGTATTTGGCCGTGACCACAATGAACGATCGTGGAGCAGTACGTTTCGGAAATTTTGATTCAACCTTGTTTCGAACATCTTGTAGTCAGCTGCGTCGATACGTCGACAATAGGTTTCTCATTGTACAGCAGAAACCACCTTCAGACCTCCGTTTCTCAAGTCTTTACAGACTTGGGTTTTAGTGGCAGTCCAGTTGAACTGGAACTTGTTTTCGTTGCACTCTCATGGTGCATCGGGCTCAAAAGTCGTGCTCATTTAATTCAATACTCGTAGTCACAAACCCGAACTTTTTGCATGAATTAGCACCGCTGTATGTACAGACAGGATTTCCATCTTCAGACATTGACATGTCTCGCCATTGCGATTTCTCCATTATGCAAGCTTGTTCTGCACTGATTTGGATTTTGCGTCAGATTAGAAGTGCAGTAGTCGGAAGTCAGACATCTTTGACACTGTCGAATTTGGCCATGACCACAACGAACGGTCGTGGAGCAGTACGTTTCAAATTTTGACTCAACCTTGTTTCGATCATCTTGTAGTCAGATACATTGATAATTCGACAATAAGTTTCTCATTGTACAGAAAAGACCACCTTCAGACCTCCGTTTCTCAAGTCTTTACAGACTTGGACTTAAGTGGCAGTCCAGTTGAACTGGAACTTGTTTTTCGTTGGTTCTCATCCTGCCTCACACATTGAGTGTCTGGCCCTGCCTTTTTCCTCGTTGTGCAAGCTTGCTTCGCATTTTTTCATAGTCCAAGTCTCCACCGGATTTTTAATCACAGCTAGCCTTTTCGCATTAGCATATGTACAGAAAAGTTTTAATCGATCCGACGTTTCTCCACTTACCGTATTTTCCAACTAGATGAAACAGCACGTTACGATGATTGTTTGCGACAAAACGGCTTTCAAGTGGGGGGTCACCCGGTATCCGAGGCTTTTTGACCACCTGTGAACTTGTCGCTTTCTGCCTGCACTTGTGCTTCCTTTTTCTGACCCTGAGTCAGTACCCGATGTGCACCAAATTCGAGATTGTGTATCCGCGGGATCTGCCCGTCTCAGAATGAGTGGACTCAAAAATCCGGGCTCATCTAATTCGAATAATACGTTGAAAGACGCACTGTTGAATATCTTCAACCTGACATTCGTCAGATTAGAGATTGCGTCTCTGCGGGATCACTCCGACTCAGAATGAGTGGATTGAAAAGCCGGGCTAATTTAATTCAGAAATACACGTATCCGACCAGTTTGATTTCCAGTAGCTTGACGCAGCTGGGCGTCTTATATGTACAGAAAAGGTTTTTCACAACCTGACGTCGATCAAGCACTTAACCAGCGCAACTAAATATTGCTGCTGTCCGTTTTGCCCCGATATCTTCATGGACCTGCATTTCTGTCATTACATTTCTTGCCTCTATGTTGGCTCTTTTTTGCAATGCCTTCCTGATTCGCCTCTCAGACTTTCGCCATGAAATCACTTTGGAGTTTGCGGGACCAGTTTTTTCACGATCACCGTTGCTGAAAGCAACGGATACTATGTTTTGGCGACATACGGCCTTAGTGTGTGGGGGCAACCCCTGTTCCGAAGGGCTTTCATCACATGTCCAATTTTTAGTTTCAGTTCCCAATTTACAGGCAGGGGTCACTCCGACTCAGAATGAGTGGATTGAAAAGCCGGGCTCATTTAATTCGAAAATACACGTATCCGACCAGTTTGATTTCCAGTAGCTTGACGCAGCTGGGCGTCTTATATGTACAGAAAGATTTTTCCCAACCTGACGTCGATCAAGCACTCAACCAGCGCAAGTAAGTATTGCTGCTGTCCGTTTTGCCCCGATTTGTTCATGGACGTGCATTTTTGTCATTGTATTTTTGTCATTACATTTCTTGCCTGTATGTTGGCCCATTTTTGTAATGCCTTCCTGATTCGTTTCTCAGACTTTCGCCATGGAATCATTTTGAAGTTCGCTGGAACAGTTTTTTCAAGATCACCGTTGCTGAAAGCAACGGATGATATATTTTCGCGACATACGGCCTTTGTGTGTGGGGGCAACCCCTGTTCCGAAGGGCTTTCATCACATGTCCAATTTTTAGTTACAGTTCCCAATTTACAAGCAGGGGCACACGGCATCCTTGACCCACCGTGTGCAACGAAGCTACGGTCTTGGATGGGATATCAGGGCTGATCACCCTGACGTACCTGCAGTTGGCCACGATGTTCTTTCATTATCCAAGCTTTTTGATGACTTTCCGGTTATTATTTTTTATCATATGCATGAATAATTCGAGAAATCGGAGTCCGTTACGCATTTTTCCGTATTTACCCATTTCTGCGACTTTTGTCCAATGTGGACAAAGACGGCCTTCCTGAACTAAGCATGTAAACAGCAGAATCAGTTCAGGTGCCCTGTTGGGAATGAAAAGACTCATAGACGAGATACGGTCTTTCAAGTGTGTGTGTGCGCCTGCCACCGGCGCAGTGAAGCGGATTGATTGTCAGATTCCTGGTCTCTGTGCTGTCACCCGTGCAGTTTACCAGAGTGATGGTTGGATCCTTGATCTTTGCACCTGCCACCCATGCAGTACCAGATCGCGAGTCAGGTTTTGCATTTATTGCCACTTCACTGAGTCCATGCCACCTTTGTCGTCGCGTTTCTTTGCACCCAGGCCGTCGTGACGGTTCAATATATCACTTCAGGCTTTGCGGTCGTCGTTTTGCTTTAGTGGTTTTCAGGCTGGTTCGTCTTAGGATCGTTCCCTTTTCCGTGCCATGTTGTCATTCATACTTTTGCTTTGGTTTGCGCCGTGCGTGCTTGAACCGCTTTTGATTATGTGTCAAATTCAGCGCTGTGACTTGCTGCTGTTTGCCGACACGTTTTGCGGATCAGTCTTTCCCGCCTTTGTTCTTGCTTTTCTTTTCGCCCACAATGTCGTGATGTTTCAATATGATGTTTCAGTTTTTTGTGGTCATGTTATGTTGAGTGGTTCTCACGCCGGCTTGTCCTGAGATTGTTCCCTTTGCCTTGCCATGTTGTTTGTCATATATTTGTGTGGGCGCGCGCTGCGCTTGATCAAACAGGGTATGCGTCGAATTCAGCATTGTGAGTTTTTTCGTTTGCCACGTTTTTTGCGGATCTAATTTTTGCAATGATTGGTATTGGACGCCAATTTCCGCTTTGCGCAAACATCTCAAAAAGACATCTCAAAAGCACAAAACAAACTTCTCAAGAATCTCACAGACACTGGCCAAACTTCTTAAACATGTCAAAGACACAAAACAAATTTCTCAAACATTTCAACAACACAGAACAAACATCTCAAACACCTCAAACTGTGTAACAAAGGGATCGCATACGTCTACTTCATGACGAAACTGTCTTTCTAAAGTACTGTAACGCATCCAAAGGACACTGGTCTCACACGTATTGTCTGCGTTTACAATCATCACGATCATTATCTGAATGTCAGAGTTTGAAATACAGAGAAACGGGACACTAAGCGAAACCGTCATTGAATCATTTAGATAATGTTGCACACGGGCATATGAAACATTCCTATGCAAAGCTGTACCTATCCCTGGTCTCTGCGCCTGCCACCGTGCAGTTTACCCGAGTGATGGTTGCATCCTTGGTCTCTGCGCCTGCTACCCGTGCAGTTTACCAGAGCGTTTGTCATATCTTCTGCGCCTGCCCCCTAGCAGTTGGCCAGGTTGATTTTCAAAATGTTGGTGTCTGCGCTTGCCGCCGGTGCAGTTCAGCAGATTGATTGTCAGATCCCTGGTCTCTGCGCCTGCCACCCGTGCAGTTTACTAGAGTTTTCGCCCACAATGTTGCGATGATTCAATCTATGACGCTGCAGGTTTCGTCGGTCATGTTGCGCTGAGTGGTTCTTACGCTGGCTTGTCCTGAGATTGTTCCCTTTGCATTGCCATGTTGTTTGTCATATATTTGTTTTGGCGCGCTCTGCGCTTGATCGAACAGGGTATGCGTCGAATTCAGCGTCGTCAGTTGTTTTCGTTTGCCAACGTCTTTTGCGGATCTAGTTTTTGCAATGATTGGACATTAATCTCATACACATGTTTCACGACGAAACTGTCTTTCTAAAGTGCTGTAACGCATCCAAAGGACATTGGTCTCACATGTATTGTCTGCATTTGCAGTCATCACAATCATTATCTGAATGTCAGAGTGTGAAATACAGAGAAACGGGACACTAAGCAAAACCACCATTCAGTCGTGAAAAAGGTTTTCGTGCATTACGTACAATCGTACTCTGATTCGACGCCAATCGTATTACTCGTACATCTTTTACTGGGTCGCTGTCACCCATGTCTCTGCTGCTTTTAACCCACGATGTCGTAATGGTTCGAGATGACTCTTCAACTTTCGTCGGCCGTCTATTTGTCAGTCGTCTGCAAGCCCACGTGTTAAGATTGTTGTCTTTACGTTGCCGTTTCGCTCAAGATCTTGTTTTGGTTTCCACAGTGCTTGGTCTAACCATTTATGCATCGACTTCTTTTTTGCCACGCCTCCCCCCACCTGCAAAGTAAACCTACAAGTATATGAGTGCACCATATACTGCGTTTAAGATCATTTAAGTCCTTCTGCCCAAAAAAAAGCTTATGCCATTAAAAACATCAGACCCCTCTGAAACTTCACAAAGCATCTGCACCCGAACTTTCCGGAACCTTACCGAGTACCTGCACCCGAACCCTCCGGAACCTCACCGGCTATGTGCACCGAAACCCTCCGGAACCTCACCAGGTACTCGTACCTCTTTCTGGAACCTTACCGAGTATCTGCACCAGGTATCTGAAGTCTCACCAGGTATCTGCACCGAAACCCTCCAGAACCTCACCAGGTATCTGCACCTGGAACCCTCCGGAACCTCAACAGGTATCTGCACCGGAACCCTCCAAAACCTCACCAGGTATCTGCACCGGAACCCCAGAACCTCAACAAGTATCTGCACCGAAATCCTCCAGAACGTCACTAGGTATCTGCACCAGAACCCTCTGGAGCCTCAACCTCACCACGTATCTGCGCCGGAACCTTCCAAAACCTCATCAGGTACCTGCACCTGAACTTTCTGGAACCTTGACGAACCCTCCGGAACCCCACCGGCTATCTGCCCGCAACCATCCGGAACTTCACCAGCTATCTGCGCCGGAACCATCCGGAAGAACCTCACCAGGTATCTGCACCGGAATTGTCCGGAACCTGACCAGAACCCTCCGGAACCTCACCAGGTATCTGCACCGGGAACCCTCCAGAACCGCTGCACCGGAACCCTCGAGAACCCTCCGGAACCTTGCCCGGAACCTGGTGTTGAAGCCGCACCGGATCTTACCAGAGCTAATCTGGGCTAAAGACCCCATAGCAAAGTTTGCTGTTAAGGAAAAAAGACGAAAATGAAGCAAGGACTATCATGGAAACTAAAGTATTCCTGTACGCTCCGATGGTCGAATCGTCGCTAAGTCGAGCATCAACAAAAGGCTGCAAGATGCAGCATCGGCCACATTCGCCAGCGGCGCATTCCACGGAAGGAAACGCACTTGAATCAAAACCGAAATCAGCATGATCCCCATGAGCCCAGTCATTTGCAAGCCTGTACGAGTCGCAGGTTTGCAAAACCCCGAAACAGAAGGTGTCCAAAAATTGACAGGTTTCCTATTCAAATAATGACCTTTTTAAAGCAGTACGGACAAATGCCAGAATGCAGTTCATACTTTCTATTTCTGTTTCAATCCAACCCCAATTTACACACTTAGCAGAAATGACCATCACAAAAACAATCATTTCGAGGTTTCCCAAACCTGGCAGCAAGTTAGCTCCCCTCCTGGCAGGTTGGCTGCAACAATAGCAGGTATAGAGAGGAGCGGCCCGCGGACCAAGAGGATAATGCCTGGCAGCACAGGGTGGGATTCAATGGTCTTCCAAGCTTGTACTGTAGATTTTGGATGTCAGGGAACATGAGCTGATGAGGCTCACTGCTCTGCAACTCCTGAAACATCACATGACGGCACCGGAAACAGCTCAGGATGTCTCATGTCTCAAAGGGGGTCCAAATCAAGCTAGAACATCCTGCCAAGAATATCTCCCAATGGCCTAACTCTGCCAAGGTGCCATACCACCAAACATCTGGCCGAAAGCGGTCGATGAGAAAACGAATGCATGACATTCGAACCTCAAAGGTGTGGCAAGCGGGGCACATCTCCAAGAATGAAATAAACCCATGCTTGATGGTTTCAAGCCATCCAACAATCTTGGTTGGGACACTATGAACAAAAAAGAACCCTTGAATACTAACTGGAATGCAACAAAGGATGGAATATGTGATTTAAAGGAATCAGAGTGGGCAACTCTTTTTTTGACCCTGGATTACTTTTTTTTAACCTAGTCGTACATTATGTAGGAACAGCTCCTGTTGCATCCCAGTAACAGGGGAATCTGACCAGGCAGGGGCTTTCAGCGCAGCATAGCTGCATAACGCCAGGAAGACCATGCACAACAAACCTGGCTGAGTGAACCCATGAGACGACCGGCGATGAAGTTGGGATGATCAACATGTGGTTTTTACATCCGTAAAAAAATGTTGAAAGATTCCGCTACAGTGCAACGAGATCCAAGATTTTTGTGGCGATCCGAAATTGTACAAGACTCCATGCCAGGGAACCCAAGATCGCGCCAAAGACTTGCATGTTCCGATGCTCCGCGGAGCCGCACAAGATGTTGGTGGCGGTCAGCAGACTCTCTGAACCATTCGGATGCGTGAAACAACTGAAGGGAATGAAGGCAATGTTGCTCATCATGATGTAAGCCTCTTGCCTCAGTGGCGAAGCTGCTAAGCTAGGTCTGTTTACTGCAAAGCGACGGTTTATTTTTGGAACTACAATCTGCCCAGCTGTGATCAGACAGATGTGCTGGCCCCCCAATCCATGAACTCAACTGGCAGGTCGCAAAAGGTGCCCCAGCATGTTGCAGGTTGCAGTTTTGGTCCATTTCAGGTGGAGAAAGCGCTTGGGGAAAGGAATGATCTGGGTCAAACCTTGCACCACAAAGCATCCCGCAACCTGGTCGTTCAGCGGAATCCATGCCATCCAAGACTACATGGCTGGAATCTGTTTTGCCATAAAAACCCATAAAAACATTGATGAAGACGGAAGGAACATTGCACATTTGGGAACGGCCCATGAATTTGAGAGGATTTCAATTTTCACATCATGATGGATAGCATCCACGGCCAAATTCTCGCACTGGCGCCAAGGTCCGGCAATTGAACAGATCTGGTGCAACTCAAAGATTGTTTCTGAAGGATTCCTTTCATTTGTGGTGTTGGAGGGACTTGGAGCATGCTCCAGAGCTATGTTCAAATTATATTGGAACCTTTCTATGGAAAATTGCTCCTTTATAGACCCTGTCCTATTAAAATGGTAAATGCCCATAGCAAACTGCAAAGTTTCCACCAAAAAAATATGACATTTTGCAGACCAGTGACCAAGATTGGAAAGAAGAAGCTCTGAGCCACGTAGCTCCTCAAAGAAGTTCCAGCCAAACAGCCCAAGCCCAGGCTTTCAAAGCTCAATCCGAAGACTTCAAAGTAGCTCCTCGCGTGATCAAAACATCAGCCCATCCCGGTGCCATTGGACTTCCTCCACGTTGATTCGCTGGGCTGGCTGCTCCCATTCTGAATCCTACTCAGGTTTAAGTAAAATCGGGATATGCATATAATCATATATAGTGGCAGTGCTAGTAGCGAAAATTATGGTAATTCGTGGTAAATCCATGTAAACCCTAGGGCCCAATGGGTTCAGCGGCCAGCCAATGCTTTCTGACATTGCCTTTTGTGTCAAGTTTCAATGCCACTGCAAGACCTTTGGGCCATTCAACTGCCACAGATTGCACCACGGCAATAATCCTTGTTGGCAGCATCGATGAACATCGATGAGTTGGGAAAAAGCGCCAAATATCTGTGAGTTGGAGGGTCTTTAAGTTCAACGTATGTATGTATGTATGTATGTATGCATGCATGCATGCATGCATGTATGTATGTATGTATGCATGTGTATATATATATATATATATATATATATATATGGGCGGTTGATCTAAACTCCCTTTTCTGCAAACGGCCATTCTTCGCAAATAACAATTTACTTTTGCAAATCTTTCGCGAATCCCACGCTTATCTTTCGCGGGGGTCTCATGTTGGAAACCTGGCGGCCTTTGTAATGGGCAATGTCTACATGGACCTTTAGATCAACAATCAACAATTATATATATAGATATGTATATATGTATATGTTCCCCGATCTAATGATGGCTTAACCCTACAAACTCCCCTTTGATGGTTAAACCGCCTTTCTGAATATTGGAGGAATGGGATCACTTACTATCCTTGGCAATAAGTTTCTATGAGCGTATCTAAAAGTAGACGTTGCCTCAGCCGAGGAGCTCACAGAAGACCAGAATGAGGCCAAACAATTGGAAAATGCACGAGGCAGCTGTCGCCCTGACGCCGTGTTCTTTATTGGACATGTAGTAGGAGCAAATGATCAAGATGAATATCAGCGGACATGCCAAAACCCATAGCGCCTAGGCGTGCTGAAGCAGTGGCATGGTGGTTGCACGTGCAGAGGACAAAGTTTCAACAAAATTTAGTTTGTAGACACGTCACAGAAAACAATCCCCAGAATGAACGATGATAATTCCCAATAATTATAATATATATATATTTATATATATATATACATGCATACATTATAAATAATTAGATATAGTTACATGTATGTTATATATGCATATGTATATATTTGTGTGTACATATCTCTACACACACACACATATATATATATGCATATAATTACGCGTATATATATATATAATTACATTTAGTATATGAGTCGCGGACAAGATTACTTTCTACTCGCAATGGACATGGGCAAAGTTGGTGGTCCCCTATCGGTATTGAAGGTTTGTGCTTCCAAACTATGTGTAAAAATAGGGTATCGGTAAGTGGGTGGTCCCTATCCGTTGCGAAGGCCTCACAGAAATTTGAACATCCCAAGTCCACTCCCTACTACTTTAGTTTTCGGCTAACGGCCAATTACTCATGTAATATATCTATATAGTTATTTACATACTTGTACATATATTACATTGGTAGTATGACCCCCTATTATCATCAAAAACAAGGGTTGGAAATAATCCCCTCCCGTAAAAGTACATCGATATCCCCGGCTGGCAGCAACCAAGCGGCCGAGTGCACAGGACGACAGGGTCGGCATCGCTCCTTGGCTCTATTCCTGTATGAAAAATTGTAAAGATATGGGCCGAAAAGGTCCATGGGAGTCTGAACCCGGAGTAAATACAAAGCCAAAAAAAAAATATATATATATATATATATTAATAATAATAATAATAGTAAAGTAAACAGTGCCCAAAGGAAGTTTAGAAGTCAAACTTCCGACAATATGGACAGATGAAAAGCAGAGATGGGAAGAGTCAGAGAAGAGAAGAGAAGAAGAAAGAAGAAAGAAGAAAGAAGAAAGAAGAAAGAAGAAAGAAGAAAGAAGAAAGAAGAAAGAAGAAAGAAGAAAGAAGAAAGAAGAAAGAAGAAAGAAGAAAGAAGAAAGAAGAAAGAAGAAAGAGGAAAGAGGAAAGAGGAGAGAGGAGAGAGGAAAGAGGAAAGAGGAAAGAGGAAAGAAGATCAAAAAAGTAAAAGTCTCAGAAGAAAGAAGATCCAGGTGCGCGAAAAGGTAGGAAAGTCGCGAAACACGGTGTTTTTCCAATGATTTGTGGGTCCGGAGGTTCGAAAAGTAGGCTCGCTAAAGCGGCGGGTGCGGAGCCGTGTGGTCAGATGAGAGATGAAAAGTTGCACGCCGTTGTGGCGCGAAGCACATTTCCAAGTCAAAATGTACAAAACACACCAACATCGGACCACTTTTGGAAGTTGCGATGTCGAAAAAGTGCACGCCGACGTGGCGCGAAGCACATTTCCAAGTCAAAATGCGCAAAACACCTCAGTGTCGGATCACTTTTGGGAGCTGAGATGTCGAAAAAGTGCACGCCGTTGTGGTGGAAGCGCATTTCTAAGTCAAAATGTAACAACACATGTTCTGACCACTTTTGGACGTTCAGATGCCGTTGCGCATGGCAGGCGCAAGGCATTGTACACCATTGCATGTCAAGAGTGAGCAAAAGGTGACGGTTTTGTAGCATGTCCAAAAACGATGGCAGGCGTGGGACATTTGAAGAGGATCTGCAAAGATACATCTTCCATGGCAGGCGCAGTACAAGAGACATGTTCATCAGAGATGTTAGGAGGTCCGGGCGCTGATTTCGGTTTTGGGAAGATGATTTTGCGTGACATGTGCAGCACTTCGTATGACCTGGCCTCACTTTTTCGTGGCAGGCGCAATACTTTAGACAGGTGGAGTGGAAAAATCGCAAAACGCATTGGCACGAGGCCGTCAGCTCTGCACTCAGCTTTCCATTTTTGAAGGACGTCTCGCAGAATTGTTTCGTTTTTGATGTTGTCAACTTCAAAAATTGAGGAAGTCTCGCAGAATTGTTTCGTTTTTGACGTTGTCAAATTCAAAAATTAAGGAAGTCTCGCAGAATTGCTGCGTTTTTGATGTTTCTCGCAGAATAGCTTCGTTTTCAAGCTTGCAGATAGACGGATAGATAGACAACTACAACTACAAGTACCACTACACTACACTACAACTACAAATATACTACGCTACATTACAAAACAAAACACGAATTACACTACACTACACTAATCACATCTAATTACAATACCCTACGCTAATTACACTACAACTTCTACAACAGCAACTACTATATACTGCTACTGCTGCTGCTGCTACTACTACTACTTCTACGACGACGACGACCACCACCACCACCACCACCACCGCTACAACTACAATTACAGCCACACTTCACTACCTTACACTACAAAACGCTAATAAAACTGCAGTACATTACAGCTACAAATATAAATTCAACTAGAACTACACTACATTACACAACACTACACTACACTAATTACATTACATTACATTACACTACAACTGCAACTACCACTACATTGCACTACACGACACTACGCTACAACTACAACTACACTACTTTACACTAAACTACACTACACTAGACCACACTACACGATACCACGCTACAGTACACAACACTACAGTACACTACAATACACTACACTAAGTACACCGCAAAACAACTGCAACTGCAACTGCAACTGCATTACACTAATTGCACTACATTACAACTACAACTTGCAGCTACAACTGCACTACACCACACTACATCCAGCAGTTGTGGTGAGGTGACCACTGCAACCATTGCAACCACTCCAGACAACAAAACTCCAACCACCTTTCGGTCCATCAGTGGATTCGCTCTGCCATCCGTGAGTCACAGCAACCAACCCTTCCTATAGGTTTCCTATTGTTGAAACTTCCGCAACCGCCTTGTGCGGTCCTACTGGTGCAGTACCATCAGTACCATATTTCTACCAAGTTTCGTCTTGTATAAATTCATATTTGGGGCAGTTGCCACAGGTCACTCCGATGCGCCCTGCATCACAGGTTCCCGGACGGCCACCGGGACAGTGGCCGATGCACTTGTAGATATCCAACGGGGCCTCCTTGGGCGCAGGATCCCATGGTGAAGTACAATAGCTGATTATGTGAGACAATCATTTGCCAATCTATGCACCCTTGTCCTTGTTGGTCATGGATGGTCCTGTGGTCAAATGAGTCAAAGTATCAGCTGATACATGATGATACTACCTGTGAGGGGATGAAAACCGGACCAGCTATTTTCCGGAGTGCTAAGCCATAGCATCTCACCTCTAAAAGGGAAAAAAAGCACGACTTCTCCGTGGTATCGAGCTGCTAGAGTGCTGTGATAGCCTTGCTCCACCATGGGCACCTCTTCATAGAGCTCAGATTCACCATCCTGGGTGAAATCCAATGCATGTCTGACATTTGGGGGACATACCTGGGGCCTGATCTGTACCTGATCTGCCTTGATGCTTGGGATGAAACAACGGTACCAAGCATCCAGTAGCAGTTGCACGGTGGATCCTCTGGGACATGTGAGGCCCTGGGAGCACTCCACGCAAATCCCATCATGTTCAATGGACTCGGCTCTGCCTTGGCTGGGTGAGGTCAACCGGTGCCAAGAATAAACCATCCCCAATGGGCCCAATGGGCTATGAAACTGGGACCACATTACATCCATGATCAATCAACCATCATCCATTTACTATGTTTGATCAATCAACCATCATCCATCTACTATGTTTGATGCCTATAAGTTATGCTTCACGCACTTTCGTCTTCACTCCGTACTGGAATCAAAAGGAGAGATGCGCTGATCTCGACGCGTTTGTAACACCGCCAGTCAGCACCAGCACATTCTCCATCATGTTCACATTTTGATGTGACAAAGACCGGATACCAGGATCTTGATCCCTTATTATCATCACCATGAAAAAAAAACTCATGACCAGCGGCAGACACAGTCCTGCAGCTTTTGCGCTGCCAGGAACAGTGTGGTTCGATCCTCTGGGCAGGATAAGCCTGGCGAAACACCAAATTGGAGGATAAGAAAAAAATCGGGTTTACCACAAGAAAGGAGGGATCTAATGACAATAATGCCAACACCGGATTAATAACCCCCCCTCCACCCCTATAGGATTTGATGGAATTTGATGGCTAAAATCCATTGGATTCCATGGGATTCCATTGGATTTGATGAAATTTGATAAAATCTTATGGGCCCCATAAGATTCCATTGGATTTGATGACATGTGACTGCTAAAACTCATGGGTCCCACAAGATTCCATTGGGTTTGGTGAGATTTGATTGCCAAAACTGCATGGATCCCACAAGATTCCATTGCATTTGATGAGGTTTGATTGCTAAAATCTCATGGTTCTGAGATTGATGAGACATGATGAGAAACAAATTGAATTGGACATAAGACATTTTGGTTCAAAAAAATGTAATTTCAGCACTGGAGGAGTGATGAGAAAGAAAAAGCATTGGAAATAAACAAATTTAGATTAAAAAAAAAAAGGAATTTCAGCACTGGTGCTTGATTAATCGGGGGTAGGCCAAAATGTTTATTAATCTGGGGGGACCACCTGTCTTTAAATGACAAAAAAATGGGCAGTGGTGGTTGATTAATCTGGAGGGGTTAATTAATCCTGACTTGGCATTAACTATGATAAACAGGGGCATTTGGATGATTTTGGGGTACTCCATTTTGACACAAATCATCACACCACAAGAGATTGAAGCCTTCTCAAGTTTGATTCACAGCATTTTGACGCATTTTAGTAATCATCACCGTCAGCTGCGAAGGGAATTGTGTGTCATCGCCAGTCACCACCAAGGTCCAGGTGCTGCCCAGCCACATCCTGTCTGTCCCTCGTCGCTCTGGTAAGAACCAAAACTGCAAACCTCGCAGCCGGTCTGCCCACGCACGTTGGTATAAGTACCCTTTGCACCTCAGACGCATCCAAGATCCCAGGTGAACAACTGGAGATGTTTCCCCTGAATCATCGCGCAAATCATCTTACATCATGATGGGATATGATGTGAGATGTTCAGATTGTGCTGAATCAACTCACATCAAGTGGGCCCCTGAAAAATCCCAAATCGAGAGATTTTATGCCATCCAGGCTGCATGCATCGCATTGCGTCGCACCTGCTTTGCTCTGACTGGTGCCTTCTTGGCAAATCGTACCTGGAAAGACTTGGACTGCCGGAAAAACAGCGGACGCGTCCAAAAACTGATGGTTCAAAAATAGACCATCCGGTGACCATTCTGATCCATTTTGATGGTCTCAACTTGGCGGCTCAGTGGGTTATAACCCCAGTGGGTCTTTAATCGGCGCCATGACCATCCATGGAAAGTTCGCAGCTAAGTCACACCGGTACGCTGACCCCACGCCGTCGGTGAATCTTTCAGAAAACCGTCCGGCCGGGCATTCCCTCAGATGTCATCATTCAAATGACCAGTTGGACATCGAGCATTGTTACTAATTTAATGTAACTGAGTAGTATAATATTGACATATATTGACCAGTCGCAACTGCGAGGAAGATGAATTTGAACCGTTTCCCTCCGTTGATTTTTCATCATGGTTCCACGTGCGCCGCCTGTACCTGCGACCAAAGTGGCTTGCAGATGAAAGCACCGTCCCTGGAAGATAAGAATGCACCTGCATGGTTGAAAGTGCAGGAAATCCGGGCGACAGCTCCTTGTAGCCAGTTATGTTCTTAACACTCATGATCCTCCAGCCGTCCGCCAAGCCCAGCGGATCAGCGGATCAGCGGACCTGCGGCCGCTGCTGATCAGCAGATCAGCGGATCAGCGGATCAGCGGATCAGCGGACCAGCGGACCAGCGGACCAGCGGATCAGCGGACCAGCGGACCAGCGGATCAGCGGATCAGCGGCCGCGGATCAGCGGATCGGCCCAGCGGACCAGCGGACCAGCGGATCAGCGGATCAGAGGACCACCTAGACAATCCAATCGTGTCCACTGTGCATCGTTTTAGCTAAAGGCATCGTATGGTGCAATAGCCTGGATCCTGATGCCCCATGTTTTGGAGCCCGTCATCTAGCATGTGCCCTTACACTTTGTGGGACTTGGCTCAATGAAAAGCATTTTTCACTGACAGTGTTGCGTCAAAAGACACGGGATGTTGCTTGAACATTGAACACCTTCAAAGAAAGGCCCCTTGAGCCACCGCATGTCAAATAATATGTCAGAAATATGTAGAAAATATGCCAGATAGAATGTCAGAAACACATGCTTTAAGGTTGGTGGGGATCACCCGAAGAAATCCAAACCAACATCTGTATCACATTTTATATATATATATATATAAACATGAATAAACAATTACACATATCTGTCCTCATGTACTCTTATTTTTTAAATCATAAACTGACTGGTTTCCTATGTGTGGACCGTTGTTGGGGTTACGCATACATACACGCACAGCACGTGCAACCACACCTATGTTTGAAACCCTGCTGTGCTCATTTGGGTATATGTTTTTTTTTGGGAGGTGATGGATGTGGGAGCTGAAAACATTTGCCCGGTTGACACAGCCATTTGGCTGTCAGTCCCATGTCAGAGTGCGCGAGCCATTCAAATCTATGTCAGGGTCTGCCATCAAATGGTAGGAAATATTTGCAAATAGCAAAAATCATGTTTGAAATCAGGTAAGCCATCACGTACCACAAGTCCGAGTGGGTGCAATGATGGGCCCCCACCAGTCACATCATGTTTCATGTACAGCCAAAAAAAAGGATACAGAACCCAACCTAAACCATCTAAGGGCAAATCATTCACCCTTTCCTGCTGAGGGCTGCTTACATTTTTTTCGCTCACGCCGTGGCTTCCGTAGAGAAGCAGCGTAGAGAAGCAATTGCTGAGTCCTGCCAGGTGCCACGGTCCCCCTTGCACATCTGAGTTAAGGTGTGGAAAAACACAGGGTTCCTTCCAGTTGTTTGGGTGGTGATGCCACTACATCATCCGTTAGTGGAAACACCAAAGAAAGGTAGTGCCTAAAAGATCCTAAAAGGAAAACATGGCATCCTATTGCGTAGGCTCAGCAGTGGTCTAGTTGACAAGATTCGCAAACTACCATTCCAGATTGTTTGTTGCAATTCTGCAGCATTTTGGTTTTTTCAGCTTGGCGCTCTAGTAAAACCTGTGTTGCCTCATGGCTGACTTGCGGCTTCACATGAGCGTGTGGAAGAGTTGCAGTTACTAGGTTGCGTTTGCTAGACTTGTTTCTAATATTTTCTAATTGCGTTGAAATCATGACATCTTACAATTAGCAACAGTTTTTTTTGCTGCCATCCAAGGACCGGGGAAGGTTCCGTGGACGGAGCAAGACGTTTTTGATCACGCTGCAGCTGTCAAATTGTCCCTACCGGTTACGGTCAAAGAGTTGATTCAATCACCTGAGTGGAAAGGTGGGCCCCTGATTCAACTTGAGAATGACGTTTCCCGGCCCACGGCCGATGATTGCATTCTCAACTATATCTGGTTGCGGCCATTTGTTTCCAAGTTTCCTGAAACCGTATGTTCGGGTTACTATGCAGCTGATGTCTTCAGAGCTTTGGACGTTTACTTGGAAAACAAGCTTCTCCAAAGTTCAGACCCCATGGACACAAAGAAAAGTATGGCTTTGGACGAGGGAGGCAAAATGAAACGGCTGATGGGGGGCTTGCGATACCTTTGGCGCAGTAGTGGCTCAGTATCCACAAATTGGGATATACAATTTCTATTGTTTTGTGTCCCGTTATAAAAGCTGTTAGGTGAATCCCATCAAACCAGAATACCACAATATACTACATATTACTTTCCGAACTTATTACCATCCTTTCCACTTAGGCAAGAGCGGCAACCATCCTCGCATCACCGAGATGAAAAGCCTTTTGAAACTGTCTCCCAGGGCTGAGGTGGGATTTTGGGATTATCTTGAATTAAATTTAGAAGCCTAAGCAGGATACATAGTAAGCAAAATTCATACCTTTGTTTTGGGAGAAAAAAACCTTATTGGCATCTAATACACCTGGACAGGCACGTCGACGAGAAGCTGCAGATGAACGTGAAAGTGATGATAACATGGGTGAGCCACCCCAGGCTGTTGACGCAGTTGTGGAGGCTTCTTCGGACCCTGAGAGCTCTGATGGTGAAAATGATGGTGAGAATGATGGTGAGAATGATGGCGAGGAGGATGGTGAGAATGATGGTGAGAATGATGGTGAGAATGATGGTGAGAATGATGGTGAATGTTCTTCTGATGACCCTGCCAACGCACCCACCTTGAGGCTTGGTGAATGTGATTCCCAGGAAATGCCTGCTTTGACGGATGACCAGTCCGAGGGAGCGACAGGGGGTGATGAGGCAGAAGACATGGAGGAAGATGGGGATGGTGCTGGAGAAGGGTCAGGGGTTGATGAGGGAGCGGAGGAAGAAGAGGGAGCTGAATCTGGGGAAGATCAAACTGATGATGACGTGGTGGGACATGATGACAGTGGACACGCTGATAACATGGGTTTGGTTGACCCCCAGTTCAATGACCCATCGAAGAACGAGTTGTTTGAAGTGCCTTCTTCCGGGAAGAAAGTCATTGAGGATCGAAACAAGGTTACTGAGTTGTGCATGGACCTGATGAAGTACTGGAAGACCCATGACCCTGCCATCCTGAAGACCCTTAGCTGTTCAGAACCATAAATTCAGAGGACCACAGCCCTTCCAATTTCTTTTCATCTGTTTTCAACCACATATAGTATATATATATATATATCAGTATGATGTTCAATCTTCAAAGCCTAGGACCTGGTACCTGACGGACTATTTGCAGCATTGTGAGTTCGGGTTCCACTACTTTGGCAGGGAAGCTTGCAAGTGGTTGTGCACCCGAGAGCATTTCGATCTTTGGCTGTCCCGTTTTCGAAGCACAAGCAACAAAATCCCGGCCCAGGCTTGTAGCCTTCATGACCATTCAAAATGTATGACACGACGTTCGAAACATACATGCCTGGAATCTGTTTCTTGCTTTTCTTATTTTGGGAGGCCCGTGCACCTGAGGGTGTGCACATGTGCACCAAGAATCCCAACAAGCGACCAGCTTCCGAGCAGGCCCCCAGCGTTGTCCTTTGTCCACTCTTTCGGGTGTTGATCTCCTTCTCAATCTAGTTGAGCCACACAACCTGACAGGCTGGCGGAGAGTTAAAAAGCTGATGGAGCAGGACCCCCGTGCTCGCAAGGCCAAGGGAAATGGATCTGAACCTTCTGGAACCCCGATGCTGGTTACACCGCCCCACTATGCATCGGCAGCTAGGGCCATTGATGACATGACCCCGTCGCCAGTGGGCATGCAGTCAGTACTTTGGATGTATACTATTCCATGCATACTGAAACAGTTCAAGATTTAAAATAGTACCAAAGGGTAGCCAGGGCTAGGTAGATTTATCACACACACATGCACTCAGGCGAATGGAATGAAGAAATTCAAGGAGGCTGGTTCTTCTGCCGCTGGTGCGTTGCCCAAAGGTGGAAAGGTGGCCAAGTGCGACCCTGAACCAGAACCTTTTGAACGATCCCTTTATGATATGCCCCAATGGGACCATGACTTCAAGGGTTACGACCTCAAAGCCCTTGAGATCCCTCGTGATGCCTACCCCCAAGATCGTCCAAACCTTGGCAAACATGGCTATACCCTGGTATCCCCTCACACAGGGGCAGTACTTCGACTTGGATTTCAAACAGTTTTTCAGTGTATGTTGCATGTTTGGGAAGCCATATGTCTTGAGGGGCATCCAGCTGTCGTTCTTTGGAATAGTGTCTTGGGCAATCACCCAGGTATAAACAAGCACACACACATATGCAAATGTAAGCATATGATATTAACATATATATATATATATGCACATAACATATATATATATATATTCGGTTATACAAATCATTGTCTACATATATACACACATATATATGTATACACATATCGACCGAGTGCATGCACACCAGTATCTATGCAGATGCATGTATCTACATTTCGTATCCCATGTATCTTTATATGTTTTACGTATGTAGATGTGCACTGGCAATCTATATAGGTATAAGATAGCTGCACACTATCTGGAACAACCATACTCCAAGGCAATTGAAGTCTTGCTGAACAAGCGAGCTTTCGTGGTGAAGCGGATTGGAGACCCAGACACTGCTGGCCAAGGAGCATCCAAAGGTCAGGTGACTTGGAACACAAACGGAGGTGTGCAGACTGCCTGGGCATTCGCAAAGCGAAAGGCTCACTGGGGGAAACTCCCTTCCAAGCGCTGAAGCAATGGGCACAGCATTCTGTTGCGAATGCGTCAGTTCCTATATGGGCTTTGGCTCCTACCATGGCTCATGACCAGGGATAGTGGCAGAGGCTTGACTGATGGAAATCCAACCCTGGGTCCAAAACATTTTTAAAACATGTTATTGAAACATCATCCAACCCTGAGTCCAAAACATGTTTAAAACATTCATTTTATTGAAACATATTTTTTGATTGCTGTTGCGGCCCATGTCACCTTGGTCTAATGGCCGTGTGAGCTACATCGTAGGTGCTTCTGGGGATTATGACTGGAAGATGGTTCCATGTCCACAAGAGCGATTCCAGAGCAAAAGAATCAAAATGCAGTCATGTATCAATCGGGCGGCTTGTAAGCAACGCTGTGAAAGCTAGCAGCACCAAGCCAGTCAGTTTGGCGAGCCCATCTATCCTCAGATAGCAGCCCACGCAGGTGCACTGTGACCAGCTCAAGAAGACCAAGCTGGAGGTGGCAGGCCCAACAGCTGTGGCCAATTTGAAACGTATGGCCCATGTTCTGAAACAATATGGTTTCTTTTGGTCATGCTATTTTATGACAATTATTAAGAAAAGAGATCCAACATCGTTGTTGATGCATGTGACGATTTGGTTGTAACTAGGAGTATGCCTTGGGTTGGCCTACCCAAATCGAGTCAACGTTTGGTGCCACTTTGTGGGGTAGGGCCAAGAGGAAATTTGGTAGAACATCCCACATGATTTTTGCAGCTATCAGGCATTGAAATTAACACCTCCACCAGGCCCACAGTCAGCTAGGTTAAACATTGAACCACGCATGCAGGCTGTTATTGACGAGCTCTTCGGCGTCTTTCTTGGGTTCTATCGTTGTTTGAGGCCCGGCTGGGCAATCTGCTTGCTTTCTGATAGGGGTTGGGTTTGTGGTTTATGCAAATTTGTTGGGAACCCATTAGGGCACCAATGGCCCATAAGAATCCACCTTAAACTACTTAAAACCACCCCAGTGCCTAAAAGAAACCCTCAAAATCTGTAGGGGAACCCATACTGAGAGATGTCACCCCGTCAGCGTGCTTGCAGGCCCACCCTTCGATCTCCAGGTCACGTTGTGAGCAGGACAGCGCAGGAGGGTGCCCAGGTAAGCAATCTACACCGTATTTCAACAAAATAGCAAAGCTGTATGCATAACCAAACACCACTTATGGGTATCATTGTTTTGTTTGAATGAAAACATCACTCCATGGAAACATCGGAATTCATAATGTGTTTGGAGGTGTATCCAGTGTTCAGATGGACTAGCTGCACCAAGTGACACACAAACTGGATGGATATAGTTTTACCCCACCTGATTTTGGGTATGCTGATTAATTAATATGGGTATGTTTCGTTTTGAGGGCTAGAAAGGGTACCACAGTTTGAAATATCACCAATCTTGGTTCATACCCATCACATGTATTGAATTCCTCACTGGGATTGATCAGTGCTATCTACCACCATATCGCTTGCAGGACAGCCAGTTGATTGTATTCAACAAACGTGATGGCCTTGGCTGCCAGCGGTTAGGTTCATTTTTTATTGGGTTGCGAATGCAGCAGTTAAATTTGAAATGAAGGTTATCACCAAGTGAAGTTTCGAACAGATTACCCGAAGTCAAATATATGTTATTTGCATCATGTTTATTTATGTCTTGGGAACCTCAGCCCCTATTGCAAGCAGGTAACTGTGTAGCCACACCTCCACCCGAGATCCAGCCAGTGTTTCCAATCATTCTTCTTCTCCCAGGCCATAGTTGCAAAAATTGGCAAAGCTCTTCCTGCAGCAGGTGGCCCCGGCTTTGTTGTCCAGTAGCTTGGTGGAGTGGGTCTTTCCTTTTCAACAAACTTATCACTTTCAAAATTGAAGTTCGGCTAGGATGGCTTGAGTAGCTTTCTTCACGGGTGTGATGCACCTGAAGCCTTCATAGCAGTTGAATCTCAAGACCCGTGATTGGCCCAGCTGTCTTTCATCATGACAAAGCGTTGTGCCGGCGAATGTCAGGAAGGGAAACCAAACCATGCCCTTCAAAGGTGGCAGCCGACCCAAGCCACAGTCCTGGAAGCAGCGCCAGAAGAGCTGGGTCATGTCGGGCCTCAAGAGCATGCGTGCTCCCATGGCCGGGCTTGTTTGTTGAAAGTTTTTAAAAGGTGTATTATTTTGGCAAATCGCTTACTTAAGCACAGGATACTGAAAGGATCACCCACACAGTAACTGGTTGATAGTTTTGGGGTCATACAGCATTCTAAGATTTGGCAAGGGCTTTGCACCAGTTACAATGGGGTGACCATCCAACTTTCTTACACCCCCAAAAGCGTGGTTATGCATCAGGCATGTGGGGCTTCTGTTCTTCTTTGGGCAATCAATATTTAATGTTTGTAAGCGTTGGATAGTTTAAAGGAAGCAATCCAAATGAAAAATGGGGTCAAGTGGTACCTGGTTGAACCAATGATGTGCTTAACACCGTGTTTATATAATATAAAACTATAAAACTAAACATACTAGATGTACTGTACCTGAGAAGGGGGGACGAATGCCAGCCCCTAGCCGGAGTCTTTTTTAAGCACATTATCTATAAATATATATATATATGACACAACTTGCCTGCATGCTCCTTTTTTCCCACTTGTCCTTGCTTTGCAACCCTTCGCCACTCCTTCCTCGGTATCACTCCTCATCCCCTTGCAAACTGTCTTGCTCCGAACCCCAACGGACGCTGCTCTCCGTTGAGCTTCGGATCCTTAGTTCCCCACCTGCCAGGTGAGGGTTGTTAGATTTTATCAGAGTTGTTGCCCTCCTCCTCCTCGCCATCCTCGTCCTCGTCCTCCTCCTCCTCCTCCTCCTCGCCTCCTCGACCATGTCTGCATCAACTTCCACCTCAACTTCCGCCTTGCCAACTCTTCGCCAAGCTCTTCGCCAACTTCCCAGCTCAGTGTGCACCGCTGGACCTCAACCTGGGACCTTCCCAGCTCAGTGTGCAAATTGTTTTTTTCATTTTTTCATGTAAGATGCTGGATCAGATCTAAAAAGTGTGTGACCGCTTCCAATGCTTGCCCTACTGTGACTGTTTCAGCCAGTGGGGGACAGCTGCTGCAGCTGGGCATTGGAAAAGAATAGTAAATGGAGATGCTGGATCAGATCTAAAAAGTGTGTGACCGTTTCCAATGCTTGCCCTACTGTGACTGTTTCAGCCAGTGGGGGACAGCTGCTGCAGCTGGGCATTGGAAAAGAATAGTAAATGGAGATGCTGGATCAGATCTAAAAAGTGTGTGACCGTTTCCAATGCTTGCCCTACTGTGACTGTTTCAGCCAGTGGGGGACAGCTGCTGCAGCTGGGCATTGGAAAAGAATAGTAAATGGTTTCTTTGAATCCCCTTTCTACCCTTATAGGATGTTCCAGATAGAGTGCCAGATAGAATGCCAGATAGAATGTCAGAAGATATGCCAGAAGATATGCCAGATAGAGTGCCAGAAGATATGCCAGAACAGATTGCAGAAGATATGCCAGCTAGAATGCCAGAAGATATACCAGATAGAATGCCAGAATCTGCCAGAAGATATGCCAGATAAAATGCCAGAAGGTATGTCAGATAGAATGCCAGAAGATATGCCAGTAACAAAATGTATGCATGTCATGGTGGGGATAACTCGAAGTAAAGTATTTTTCAATATGCTTGCCTCTATGTTCCTAGCTTTTTCAAAGCTTTGCCTTTGCTCCATGTCATGCCTTCTTTTTTGTGTACTGTATATGCATTTAATTATGTACACATATATATATATATAAATACACATTTAAACGTTACACAGGATTATCCCTGGCGTGGGGCCCCAAAAAATTCCCCAGGTGGTGCTTACTCTATGCAGCCTGCTGTTCAACCAGCCCACGGTGTCATGGAACGAGCCTACAGAACATCTAGAGTTGTTTGCAGGTGTATGCAGTATCTCGAAGGGAGAGTGGCAGGTGGGAGTTGGAAATTTTCCAAAGAAAAGATCACAAAATATAGTTTCAGGAAACACACAGTTTGGGAAAGACTCAAGGATTTTGTGATTTTTCTGGACTATTTTTCAAAAGCATCTTCTAAGCGATCCCCTTTCTAGGGTCCCTTTAATGGTACCCTGTGGTGGCTTATCCAAAAGAATCTGAACATACAAATTCTTGCAACCTTAGCTGGTGGCATACAAAGGTTATCTTAACAAGTTTCACAAGACAATTTCTGGTTAACATGGTTCCTTTGAGCCTTTGCATGCTTGTCAGGCGAAACGCAATGGCATTGCTATGGATGTGACCATTGGCGGTGGCCAGCACGACATTATGTCAGATGTTGGCTATTCCAACACCTTGTTTCAATGCTTGAACCTTCGGCCTGGAACAGGGTGTTGGTTAGCACCTGTTTGTTCGACATGGGTGTTCATGACCCTCTGCTTGCGTTTATGTCCAAATTCATTTTATTTTTGCCCAAGAGTTCTGCGGTGGGACCATTGCCAATTTTTTTTTTGACCTAGTATAGTCACCTCTTACCTCGGAATTCAAAACTTGAGGTCGCGTGGCAGCACCGGTAGATCAATTCAAAGACCACTAGGTTGGCAGGAAGTGCCTTGTGTACATCAAGCTAACGTGATGATAGCTCGAGTTTGCATCTTGCTGATGGTCCTCCAAGCAAAACGGATTTGGTGGTGCTTAGAGCAACCATGCAACTCATTGCTTGAACAACACCCCATGTTCCAAAGGTTCTTAACCATGGCGGGTGTCTCTGTTCGTCGGTTGTCAACCAAGCTTCTGTGGTTTGGTGGCCCTACGCAGAAGCCCACTTGGATATACAGCAGCCCCTTTGATTCCCAAAGAGTGCACATTTTGAGCTATGTGAGGTGGTAAGCCCAACAATAAGTTTACTACTTATGGGTATTTAAGCATCAGAAGTATTCATGGTATTGTCGACTGGGGATGGTTTATTGTTGGGTTTGCCACGATATGACTGAGTTGTTCATGTGAAACATGCAACCCCAGGGCCTCAGCCCACCCATCAACTATTTGGTTTAGTTTCCACATGTCCTGCAACCTGCTGCCCAGGTCACCCAGAAATCGATGCTCTCAACGAGTTTGCCAATCGAAGCGCCATGCCTGATGCTGGCACAGAGATGGCTCGGTCATACACCGATGGTTCGGGCCGTGCACGGGTCACGGGCGGCAAGGACTTGAAAATGTCGCAGTCTTACCCTGCGGGGTGCCTTGGGTTTCTACTAAGTTCATTGTTTTTGGATTCATAGCAACCCCATCAAAATACATAGAGATATATGAGGGTATTCATTGGAACAAATAAATCTATATATATAGCCGCAAATCAACATTATTGCATCAAAAGGAAACCTGGGCTGTTTGATTCTTGGCACATTGGCTAAGATGTGTATAATCTCTGTGTGTGTGCGACTCCACTGTCAAACCTACATGTATATGTGGGCATCCCTTCTTCATCTAAGGCTGGGAAGATCAATGGCCCGTGTGAGAACTCGATTTGCAAAAGCACACCGAAGGGCAGCATCTAAATTTTTGGCAAAGGCTTTGAAAAATCATGAAAAAGCATCCACAAAGTGTGATGCGGCATGGATCAAATCAGCTAATCTCCAGCCTATTTTGCATTTCTTATCCAAATAGCACCGAAAGAAACATTTTGGGTGCTAAAATTCATTTCCTATGCCCTGTGGCAATATCCACATGTTGGCATCTTGAAACATGGGACTAGCTTGGGGAAACAGGATCGGGAATCTTTGTTGAGTGGTTCCACCTGCTGGCAAGATTCTTAAGCAAACTATTGGTCCAATGGTTTAATCACAGTGATCGTGGCTAAATAGCACATCTTGGATGGCTTTGAGGTCCCCCTGTTCCAGAACAGTTCAGCTGCCATCCGATCCTCTTGCCAGTCCTTGCCAGGTCACATGGGAAGGCAAACTTTGAAAAGGTGTCGGCCAGGCTTGTCCACCTGTCCGGCTGCAGCAGTGTGAAATCAGTTTGGTCTATACCATTTTGGATTTTTCCAACAAAAATTGACAATTTCAAACAAAAATCCTGATGCGTCTTGGTGAGAACAATCGTGCGTCTGGGAGCGAACTAGTGCGTCTTGTAGAATCACCTGAAAATTCAGTTTGGTCTGTACCAGTTTGGATTTTTTCCAACAAAAATTGACAATTCGAACAAAAATCCTGATGCGTCTTGGTGAGAACAATCGTGCGTCTGGGAGCGAACTAGTGCGTCTTGTAGAATCACCTGAAAATCTAAAATATTCTGTATGTAGAATCTTGGTATGCAAAAAAGCACGGGCCAACTTCAGCCATTTTTTTGGACAAACCTGACTGGATAGACTGGCTTTTGTGACTGTTTCACCCAATGGGAAAGAAAGGTTCAGGTGAAAACCCTCATGAGGTAGCAAAGGTTCGAAAGAGTGCTTTGAAAAAGCCTGCCACGCTCACCATGGGAAAGAAGCAGGCACCACGGGTGTCCTTTGACCTCAATCCCAGCCTAGACAAGACCGAGACAAAACCAAAGAAGCCTGAAAGGACAGAGCCTGCTAAGGCCTCAGCTTTGAAGAGGGCCAAGAGCACAGCTAACTTGGGGAAGGATCTTGAGACTAGCCCCGGGGCAGCCAAGAAAGCCAAAGCAGCAAAGGCAAAGGAGAGTGGAAAGGAAACAAAGAAGGATTCTTCCACACCAAAGACAAAAGCGAATCCTGGTCCTACTCCACAGAGTTCAGCAGCAGCTCACCCCAAGCCTCCCAAAGTCACCAAAGACTCAAAGGTTGAAAGTGGCTCTTCCAACAAAGGCCCAGCTCCCACAAAGGGCAAACGTCCAGGAAAAGAAGCTACTTTGAACCAGACTGGCTTGGTCACTCCCCCTACCAAGCGAGTTTCCAGAAAGTCACCTGAGGCTCCCTCAGTTGTGTCATCAGCTGCCTCTTCACGTTCTTCAAAGACTCGCACTGCAGAGGAGCTCAGCCGAGCCAAAGCCAGGGCTGAGAAGGCTTTGATGGAAAGAAGCGATTTGGAAGAAGCAGCTCGCGCTGCTGCCGAGGACGCTGAGTTTGATGCTGCAGGCATGGGAGGCTATCTCGAGTTGATCAAGAAGGGCCATACTGAGTCTGGTCGTGACCATGATGCTGATACAAAGGGTGCCATGATGGAGTGCGCCCAAAAGAAAGCTGAGAAGGCCGAGGACGAGGAAGAAGAACAGGAGGAACAGGAGGAAGAAGATGAGGAAGAGGTAGGTAGTGAGGAGGGAGGACAGGAAGAAGACGAAGATGAAGACGAAGAAGATCAGGCAGGAGATGCAGACGAAGGGGATGAAGGAGATGAAGGCAACGAAGATGCTGACCAAGGAGATGAGGATGATGGAGCAGAGAGCGAGGCTGATGAAGACAACGAGCAGGAGGAAGATGAGGAGGAAGCTGAGGAATCAGAGGAGGAAGAAGGATCTGGTGATGATGCCAAGGATGAGAAGACAGGTAGCCAGCCCAAAGTGACATCTGCTGGAAAGCAGCTTGCTGAGGCCATTGATGCCACCAAGAAAGATGCCAAGATGTTGAAAAATTCGAAGACCAACAAGCGCGAGTGGGACAAGTTTACCAGAGAAGCTACAAACAAACGTACCTTCCCAACCTCTCTTTGTGGGGCATACAGGCGCTCCAAAGTCTGTTTGTTCAACACCTGGTTGGAGAACGACATGAGCTGGGAAGCCACTGAGATAGCAGTGGAACGATCTCAGGAGACCAAGAACTTGTGCCGCAATCAAATGGAAGGCGTGCAGGCCAAGGAGTTGAAAAGCAGGTATGGGGAAGAGAAGGCTGGCAAGATTATGGCCGTGCGCCGGGCACAGGGCCTGTACTACCCGGACGATATTTTCGGAGATGACCCAGAGGAGTGGGGGGATGGGTCAGGGAATTAGACACTATAGTCTATAGTCTACATCGCTCTCCACTCACATCTTGAAACTGTGTCATCCAAGTGTTTGGAACTCATGCGCCCAAATTGTGACTGCAAAGGTGTTTACAAACCCAGTTCCATCCAAAGCAGATATGACCAATTCTTAGCTTCTTTTTTTGGCAGGAAACTTGGTACTACATGCCAGCTGGAAAAATTGTTCGCCAAGACAACTTGACCGCAGAGAAGATGACAGCTCGTGCATCGTCTGGTGACCAAGACATGTTCAACGCCATGATTCAGGATGTCTTGCCCTCTGGTGCCGTGCCTGATGTGGCAGCTGCCAACGAAGCAGGGGCCAAAAAGCTTCTGCAGCTCGTTGACAACGAGGCCAGAGCAGTTGCCAAAGCGAAGGCCAAGCCAAGGGCTGCAAAGCCTGGGGAAAGCGAGGCAGTCCATCCGAAGACTGTTCTTGAGTCAGGGGCCCAAGATGTGATATTGAGTACGTGTGTGTGAGAGAATTAGTGTAACAGGATTCTTCTAAAATCTTGTAAAATAGAGTCAAGATGGTTGCAAACTTTGTGCTGTGAAGTCATCCGGCTGTCATGCATAGAGATTGGCACGATAAGATCGATTTCCAGGCCATCACATACACACTTCAGAAGGTGTTTGTTTGTCATACCTCCATTATCGTATCCCAATGTCAAAACCGTTTCAAAGCTCAAATGCATAATACCCTCCGAATCGGAGCTGTTTACATCACCAACCCAGATGTTGTTTTCTTGTTTGTTTATATCAAAGGATTCCAACAATTTCCCAAAACATACCTGATCACATCTCTATGTTCGAAGTTTTTTATCGCATCACTCATCAATGACCGAATCAAACCCTTTAGCCGGAGTTATTTTATCATACCGCCTTTCTGGTCCCTAGTGATGTGCTTTATCACATACCCGTAGCAGAATGATTTTGCCAGGCGACATAATTTACTATCTTGGCCCTAGTAGAGATAAAATTCATTCTATATACCTCCATATTCTAGTTATCTTTAGCCCATCCAAAATCAAAGATGTTGTTCGGGAAATAATGAAATCCTGATACAGTTTCGCCTTATCCAATTCATTTTGAAATTGTTTTGAGACACCACGGTCCAAGATTCCAAGACTCCAAACTTGTCCAAGTCTCATTGCCCCCATCAAGCATCCAATGATCCAGTGCTCCATTCCAGTGCTCTGCCCATCCATCCTTAGGTTGGCCAAGGACAAGGTCATGGGAGTTTTGGACCAAGCGTCCAAAGCTAGAAAGATCAGTTTGGAACTTCAGAACGTGGAATTTGCATCGGAGCTCAGCGGCCAGATGATAAAACATGCCGAGGACATGGAAACCACCTATGTCACACTTTCCAAGCTGACCCAAGGGAACAGCCCTGAGGAGAAACCCCTGAAAAAGATTTTGGCCGAGATTGCAACCAAGGATCAATGGTTTGAGAAAGCAGAGGCCAGGCAATGTCTGACTTCGGTTCTCCTTACTCAACGGTGGCCAGAAGCAAAGCTTAGGGATAAAAGGATATGAACAGATTCAACAAGTATGGTGTGTTACAATGAGGTTCTTATAGATTCATGGGGTTATCCGATTCTTTGCCCTTTAGCTATGTCCTCATCCCTGTGAGCATTAAAACACATGATTCCCCAGTGTCTTCAGTATCATCTAAGGGTTAAGGGTTCCTTTAGATATCCAGCATTGCTGCCTGTTGAAGGCATCTGCTGCCGGGATTTTGCAGAAGATGAGAGCAGCTACCCGAAAAGCAAAGTGCAAAGCGAAAGCGAAAGCAGCCCCAGTCAGCGGGCAATCTTGAGTGTCTCCATGAATGCTCATGGGGTTAGACGTTAGTTGTTGGGTTTTGAAGATGCACACGCTTGCATCGTTAGGGGATTTGTACCTATCGAGAAGGATCGCGCAGCCAAAAAAAAGGTTTGGCAGTCACATTTGGAAACCAGCAAAATTTCATGCCTCTTTTCTTTCTGATTGACAACAGCATTCCGGAGTTTGACGGACCCTTCATTTTCTACATGTTATCACGATGTTTGGCACGATGCATACACGGCGTGTTTTGTCTTCTGAACAGTTGAAGGTTTAGTACTGTATCATACACAGGGGTCAAAAAAATCCTGATGGTATACTTTTTCAGCTACTGGTAAAAATTTGTTTGCTTGGATTCCATCTCGCAGGTCTTGGAAAGTCCAAGAGAAGGCAAAGGCTGGAGGACTTACCGGAAAGCAAAACAGTGACCAAGCTCATCTCGTTGATTGGAACTGGTGGTTCTCATGTAAACGTGGCCCATGACCTTGTTCAAACTGTTCGGGATGATGGCTTCGACAACCCTGCGCTAGCAACCTTTGCTTCATGTGGAGCATATGGTCGACACGATGCAAACACAGAGCGTGATCTGTTGAGATGGCTACGGGGTCTCTGGGGGGTCCATTTGGAACCATATGAGATCAAACTACAATTGCAGGCTTGGTTAGTGAGCCAATTTTTTTGCTGTACTTCAATTTGAAGCTGTCTTTCACAAGAGCGAAACTAAAAGGGTTTTTTAGCGATGAAGATGTGCACCCAAAAGGACAACGCAATTCTATGTCACCCAGGGGGACCATACCCCGTCCATCATGCTAGACCGCAAACCTGTCAGGTGAATTACTCTGACCAGCCAGAGCTGGTTCCAGCTTATGTCCTACTACCTCACGAAGTGCTGCATGCGGTGAGTCAGGCCAAGCAACAGGCCAAGGGTTGGAAACTTATTCTTTGGATGGTTTACCTAGACCCATCATTTTGACATATCCTGTTTGAACCCTGGCAGTTCAAGTCGGTGATGATGGGTGAATACAGTTCTCAGGGTGTATCAAATTTCTGGAGACATGTGAAAACCTTGGATGCATGGAAGCATCACACCGTCATCCACGAACTCAATGATGACGAACTGAGCCACATGATTCCGTGCAACATCCACGGGGATGGTGCTGAAATGTTCACTGACGACGAGTATTTTGTTTGGAGTTGGTCATCGGCATTTTCATCATCATCGCTGACATCTGATGTATTGCTTCATCGCTTTCCCATAGCAGTTGTAGCCGAAAGAGAAATGCTTGATGACAATGTTTTTTGGCTTTTCATAGAATGATTCTTTTGTTTCTGGATAGGGTGGAATGTGAAGCACAAAACATAGACTTGCAGGTGACCCTTGAAATCCTTTTGCCTGCTCCGCTCTCTCAGGTACGGGACTTGGTGAATGAGACCATTGCCAGAATCACTGCTTGGTCTCTGAAGCATGCAGCTTCCGGGAAGGCACCGACACATGGGTATTACGGTGAGAAGTTTGCGCCAAATTCTTTCAGATCTGGCCTAGCAGGGAAAACGTTAGCAAACAACTACAAGATACTGGGCTGTTGTTTGGTAACTTCATTGGATGCTAAGTTTTCAGGGTTCGCTGTTCAAATTTGATCTTTCTTGTTTAGAGGTTTACTGTATACGGAGTAAGGATGTGCTACCTCGGATTCAAAGCAGACCTAAAGGCCCGCAAGCAATGCCACCGATTTGATCGATACTACCAGTGCAAGCTCTGCTGTGAACGCTGTGATGCAGTTCAAGTACGGACGAATGAAAACCACAGAATGTCTTACAAGAACATGTCCTCATCAGCGCCATACTTACAAACAATCATGGACCATGATGAGTTTGTGCAAAGAGCACATCGCATCAGCCCATGGGCTGATGTTGTAGGTTGGCAGGTTGAGAACTGTTTCTTCGATTTCATGCATCTTGCCTATTTAAGCACGTGCCGAGGGCATATTCCATCTGTGCTCAAACTCCTACAATGCAAAGGGTACTGTTATGAACCCGGTGAATCGGATGACTTGTTCTTGAAGAGAACCAGCATTGAAATGAGGGAAACCTGCAGAAAGAATGGGTGACCTGTCCAGCATGCTGTGGTCAAGTTGTTTTTTCTTTTGTAGGATGTTAATACCATTCTCCTCCTTCAGTGTGTTTCCGTGGTGCATGCAATGTGCATCAGGCTATACTTACCACGTCGCGTCTTATCTGTGGCTAACTGCGGAAGTTTTGGCCACGAGGAGTATCCCGAGCTTGGAACCAGGTTCAAAGCGGCCCATATCAAGATTATGTGCTGGTGGATAGCTGTCAAAGTGCAAGAACTTGCAAGAGATTCAGAAGCTCAGCATTTAAAAACACGGCCTCATTTTTCCACATTACCTGTCATTATTGCATTGCTTCCACGGGTATGGCAAAACCAGGTATCTGTCAATTGGTGTTCGAAAAATGAACTGCTAGTGATGCTAGTGGAAGGTCCATCCTACAAAACAATGGTCCCTTTTTGAGCTATCCTCACTACGCGTATCAACTTGTTCGGGGTGTAGCCTGGGTATGACGGGGTGCAACATCTAGAATAAATCATGGGGGTTAGATACAAATACATGAGGTTACATAACTGGTTTATTATATGGGGTTATGATTTTAAAACCTTGGACAGTATCAGCCACTTGCCCACCAGTCCGTCTCAGCCAAGACAAGCTTCACAGGATGATCGAATCCTTCAGCTCCTCGAGATGTGCACATATTCCTTGGCAAGAGCCATTGAACTGATGGACCACAATGGGTTGATCATGCCAGAGTCAGATGCGGCAGCGCCGTGGTTATCTTATTCATTTTGATTCTGATGTTGGGGGAAGAGTCATTGTTCCCCGAAAAGACGAAATTGCTTTACTTCGAGTTATCCCCACCATGACATTTATACATTTTGTTACTGGCAAATCTTTTGGCATTCTATCTGACATACCTTCTGGCATTCTATCTGGCATATCTTCATGGCATTCTAGCTGGCATATCTTCTGCAATCTGTCTGGCATTCTGGCACTCTATCTGACATATCTTCTGGCATATCTATCTGACATTCTATCTGGCATTCTATCTGGCAAATCTTCTGGCATTTTATCTGGCATTTTATCTGGCAAACATTCTGGCACTTTATCTGGCATACCTACTGGCATTCTATCTGACATTCTATCTGGCATACCTTCTGGCATTCTATCTGGCATATCTTCTGGCATTTTATCTGGCATATCTTCTGGCATTCTATCTGGCATATCTTCTGGCACTCTATCTGACATATCTTCTGGCATACTATCTGACATTCTATCTGGCATTCTATCTGGCATATCTTCTGCACACTAGCTGGCCCCAGTTGAGGTCCAGCGGTGCACACTGAGCTGGGAAGGTCCCAGGTTGAGGTCCAGTGGTGCACACTGAGCTGGGAAGTTGGCGAAGAGCTTGGCGAAGAGCTGGCAAGGCGGAAGTTGAGGTGGAAGTTGATGCAGACATGGTCGAGGAGGCGAGGAGGAGGAGGAGGAGGAGGAGGAGGACGAGGATGGCGAGGAGGAGGAGGGCAACAACTCTGATAAAATCTAACAACCCTCACCTGGCAGGTGGGGAATAAATCCAAGACAGTTCCTTACAGGATAAATTTGATTCTGGGCCCTGAAGATGGTGGAATCTGTTGCGGTTAAACTACCTGTTGTATCTGTATCGCAATTTTGACTATCAAGGGGCATGGTCTCACAAAATGTGATCCACCACAAAAAAGTATCACCACAGTTGGGGCTTTGTTTTGAATTTGGAGGCCCCTGGAACCCAGTGACAAAGTTTTGATCTTGTGGCCGACCTAAGCTTTGGGTCCCAAGGAGTTTACCTATAACATGATGGTTCACTTGCGATCCACCGAAATCTTGGCGGGTCATTGCTGGGAACATCAACTGATGGCCTTCAAGATGAGACCCAAGCACCATTGCCTTTTACATTTGGCCATTGAGGTACAGTGCACAAAATTAAATCCAAAGTCGTACCATGTTTTTGCTGATGAGTCGTTCCTAGGGAAAGTTAAGGCTATAGCCCGGAAATGTCATGGGCGAAGCATGCAGAAACGTGTGCTTGAAAGATGGATCCTTTCCTTAAGTTTGTTTTTGCGCTGTGATGACTGATAAGGTTACCCAACGTGCCATGCATACATTACATACACATCAAGCTACAAAACAAAGCGCAGTTTGGCTGCCACCGTTTCTTCAAAGAGGACAGTGCAAAAACTGGGGTGTTGCAAAGGGAAAACCCTTTTTGGGGTGCCAAGCCAAGAGGCCAACACGGCCAACGTAGTTTGGATAGCTGCGCAGTCAGCAGAAAAAAACAGAATCTGCACATGGCTGCACGTTCCACGCGGTCAAAGGGTGTTGCAGTGAAGCTTGAATTCAAGACTCTAGACACTTCAATTTTCCTGGCGTATGTTTGTGCTACCTTTGTCTACTCTTACGAATCACCTTTTGAAGTAGATAAAACCTATATCTACTTTTAAGAATCACCTTTGTGCTATTATATTACTATAGTTCTCAAGAATCAGCGGCTACTAAAACCTTAAGCGGCTGGCATGGCCGGCGATGATCTTGACGCGTGTGATTTTCCCATCATACTTGGGGTTGCAATTTCCCATCATATTTGGGGCTGCAGCTTTATTAGTGGGCAGCTACGTACCTATAGTTACAAAGGTATAGTACCCTATAGTACCCCCGCTAGTGGTAATTATTTTTTTTTCTCGTCATACCCATGTTTGGCACCAACTGCAACCCTAAGTATGGCTTATATATGACCCATTTGGACACTGACCCGTGGATATAAGAAGAAGCAAGTAAACATACCCAAAAGAGAGTGGCAACCTTTCTTGTCTGTTAGAAAGTTTCCAGTGCATGACACTTCTGTTCAAGATATGGATGCCTAGTCATTTGATCAAAAATATTTGGCTGAATTTTTCCCCATGGCGTGGAGCATTGTCCCGAGTAAAGGACCATGCAGTCTTGTTACGCTCCTAAATGCGCTGCTTCGACATTGCCAAGGTATCGACTTTGTAGCTAGCCCATGGCTGCTTTGAGCTGTCAGCAGGATGCATGCAATATAATTGGCATCCGCTGTCCATTGGTCGTGAAACCCTACCTGCAGTGTCGATATACGAAGTGCTGCACCTGTCACACAAAATCAGCTTAGCAAACCTGAAAATCTGATGCTCCAAAATGCAACCCCTCTCAGGAAATCAGCGCCCTGACCTGGTCAACGAGCATGGGCTCCCCATGTTGGCAGGTGCCCACCATTGGTCGTTTAAACCCTACCGATGTCTGTGGTAAAGGAGCACGGGTCGTATGTAAACCCTCATGTTGGCAGGTGCCGACCATTGGTCGTTTAAACCCTACCGATGTCTGTGGTAAATGAGCACGGGTCGTATGTAAACCCTCATGTTGGCAGGTGCCGACCATTGGTCGTTTAAACCCTACCGATGTCTGTGGTAAATGAGCACGGGTCGTATGTAAACCCTCATGTTGGCAGGTGCCGACCATTGGTCGTTTAAACCCTACCGATGTCTGTGGTAAATGAGCACGGGTCGTATGTAAACCCTCATGTTGGCAGGCGCCGACCATTAGTCGTTTAAACCCTACCGATGTCTGTGGTAAATGAGCACGGGTCGTATGTAAACCCTCATGTTGGCAGGTGCCGACCATTGGTCGTTTAAACCCTACCGATGTCTGTGGTAAATGAGCACGGGTCGTATGTAAACCCTCATGTTGGCAGGCGCCGACCATTGGTCGCTTAAACCCTACCGATGCCTATGGTAAACGAGCACGGGTCGTATGTAAACCCTCATTGCTCTTTAACATCCTATTTATTTTACATTGTATGCTTCTGCATCCATTCTCTTTTTCTAACATTATTTCTATGATTCTATCTCGAATCTCTTTTACAGTTTGAAAAAAATGACAGCTATCCTGGATTCTAAATGTAGGGTTTAAACGACATGCACATAAACCATAGACATCGGTAGGGTTTAAACGACCAATGGTCGGCACTTGCCAACATGAGGGTTTACATGCGACCCGTGCTCGTTTACTACAGGCATCGGTAGAGTTTTAACGACCAATGGTCGGCATCTGCCAACATAGTGCTTTGTTGAAGCGACCTACATGTCGGTTGCCTTGACAAAGTTGCGGGCTTGAGAATAAAAATTAGACTTTGATGAGACAAGTTCAACCATCTATACTTTCAGGGTATAGCTCTATGCGAACAGCCGACATCGTCATATTCAAATGACACCGTATGATGCCACATGTTGATCCTCATGTCCCTTGGGCGCTGTTGGATTGTCTAGGTGGTGGATGGGTGCGAGTTCACGAAAGGCCTCGTGAGGAGCTTTTCCAGATTTCAAGCACTGATTTTCCAGGTGAGGTCACAGCGGTCGGGCAGCGACGCGTGACTGTCGGTCAGTTTCTGACCGGGGAACCACTAAAATGGGAAGATACGAGATCGAGTGATCCCTGGGTTTTCAAAGGCCGTCAGTGGGTCGGAGAGACTCGTTTCTTCGACAAGTCTTTCAGAGGGGATGAGACTCCCTGGAGATCGACTATCACTGAGCCCGTCTGCCACATAGTCGAGGTGCCGGGAGGAATCGAGAAAATGGCTGAGGCCACTCCAACGGACTTCTATTATGGAGAATTGCGGAAATCACTGAGCAGGCGGTATCCGGAGGCGAACCGCTTTCTCCTTGACCACTTGGTTTCTTTAGAAGCCTTTTTAGACAAAAGCATCATCTTTGGTTTCAGTTACGGCGTGGCCAAGGCAGAGCTCTGCAGCACGGGCGGCAGGTTGCTTGGCCATTTGGTGGGCAGGCACGGGACTGCTCCAGATCCGGAGCGGTCCCAGGCTGTCAGCGACTTCGCGCCGTTGAAGGAGAAGCTCCACATCCAACAATTTTTGGGATGTACTAACTGGCTGCGGACGTATCTGCCGGCAGAATTTGGGCACTGCGCCAAGGTGCTCTCCAAGTATCAGAAACCTGGAGCGCCATTTCCGGAGGGTGGTCTGGGCAGCGCCGATACAGAAGGGTGCCGCGCTGTCAAGGCCATCAAGCAGATGATGTCCAAGGCAATTGAACTGTCGATTTTCGACGAAGCTGGGGCCATTGCTGGTCTTTGTCCTTTGGAGCAGATCGCCGACGCGTCTGGGATCGCGGTCGGGGGGACAGTCCTTCAGATGACGCCCTTCAGATGACGCGCGATTTGAGCAGAATGAAAATCTTGCTTACGCATTCGCGGAGCCTTACGGCGCCCCAGCAGGCCTTGGTGCAGGAAGCTTACGCCCAACTGGAAGTCAAAAGGGCGACCCGCAAAACGTTCGGCTCAGTTAGGACACTGTGCTGGACAGATCACGCCAATCCCATGCGTTCTCAGCACATCGAGATAGGCTCAGATGTGAAGCTCGTGAGGTGGGTGGCTGAGATCCTGGCGGATGGGTCTGAGATCCGATCCTTGAGCGGGAGAAGTGCCAAGTTAGGGGACGGATTCTCGAGAAACCCTAAGGATCGGGATGAATTGCTTCAAGGAAGGACGCGGGACCTGCAAGGGCTTTCTGGTCATCTCAGGGGATTCAATCTGGAAGAGTATTTGGGAGGAGGCACGGAAGATCCAACGGTTCCAGTGGCTTGGGCTGTAGGCGATGATGTGTTGCCGGCCAATGGCCCTTCTGATGGCGAGAACTCCGCAGCGGTGGTCAGCGGCGGTGTTTCCGGTTCGGAGCACCGCGCGACTATAGCCGGGGTTGCCGAGGGGTCGTTGGGAAACCACTTGAAGGTTCTTTTCGTGGCCGACTACGCTAATCAGAGTGATAATGTCCTCCAGATCAGTCAGGTCCAGGAAGGGATCTCTCGGTCCATGCCTGGCTGGAAGGTTTCAACCCATGCAGTCTATGGGGCATTCGAAGATGATGACGGCAACGGGTCTCACGTAGATGGTGCTACAGCGGCGCTGAAAGGTGAGCGTCAGGTGAAGCGCGCGCGTGTTGACATGCTGACCTCATGCGCGACTGTGCTTCGAAGTATTGGTTATCATCTGCCGGATTTCGTGGTTGGCATGGGGCAAGGAGGCCTCATTGTGTGCTTGCTGCGATTCCCTCTCATGGTCGAGGTGACTCTGCAGGCAAGAAATCTGCAGCGGGAGGAGATCAAAAAGGTAGTGTCCGGTTGGGCAGGGCTGAAGGCTGTGTGGTCGGTGAACCCGCGAATGTGGAAGGTGAAGCCTAGCCCGGAGTTGCTGGCCAGCTCCTGCCCTGAAGTCAAACGAGAATTCCCTATGCCGCTGGTGCGCGGGTATGGAATCGTCACGAAGATTCCGAAGGAGGAAGAAGTCAGGCAAGTGACCGAGATTCTTCAGCTTGGCTTGATCAAGGGTCTGGCAGAGCCTCCTCTAGCTAGTCTGGCCCGCGAACCTGGCCGCGAAGTATGGGAACACGAAGGGCGTTGTGCTTGCGGAAAGCGAGCGTACGTCTTCAGTCGGTGCGTCACTTGCATCGAAAAGGAAGCCGCAGAGGAATTTGCTGCTGCTGCTGAAGAGAGGGAAAATCCTACAGAGGAGAAAGAAGCCGAAGAAGAGCTGGTTGCGGAGGATCTTCTGGCGATCGCCTCCGCTCCATGCTCCAGTGATGATCTGAGGAGTTGTATTGTCCATGTTGGTTTAATCCGGAAATGGGCGGCCGGATGGTTTGCGTCCAACGGATCCGAAGGCTTCGTCGAGCTTCCTCGCGGACTAGGAGTAGTCGCGGGAAAGAAGTGGAATGCGGGGCAGGAGTTCACCTTGCCAGTTTTCCCCGGGGAACGAAAGGGCTACCAGTATGGGATCACGTGGTGTGTGAACCCGGACGCCTCCGTCACAACGGTTCATAATTGTGCTGAGATGGGCCGTTTGGAATCAATTTCTCCTGGATGGGAGCTCCACGAAGTCAATTGGCACAATCATCTCAAGCTTGTCTTTGGCGTTTGTACGCGGCTGTGGGAAGCGGCGACGCCAAAGTTGGATTGGAAGGATGACTTCCAACGGTTGATATCATTGCTCGGGGCGCCAACGGGAGTGGCCAAGTGGGACGATGGAAACGGGACGGATTCCATCGGTCACCGAAGAGATTTGGCCGGAAAAAGAGTGCTTGTGGCGTTCCAGCTACAAACTGGGGGCGGATATTGGCTTCCAATTACCTTGGGACGCAAAATCAAGGTCAATGAGTCAGGTCCAAAACCTACTATCGCGTTCCTTGGAAGGTCTTGGAATTGGAGGCTGATTCTTCATATGAGGTCCAAGTTCTGGATCCTCCCTCAGTGGGTTGGTGCGGAGGACGTGCAAGTCGGTGCTCTGGGAGAGCAAGAAGTGATCCCGTCCAGGGAGGAACTGGCCCTAGAAGCAAGGGTCGGGGCGGGAATCGCAGAATTCGAAGTGACCGGTTCGCTTCGAAGCCTCTGGTATGATGCGCAGAAGAAGGACGCGTCTCTGGCAGGCCACTTTCGACGGCCAGGGGACCCGTTCCGAGTCGCGTCGGACGGACTTCTGGAAAGGTCTGTCATCTTGGAAACAGGAGAGAAGGTCTGGGCTTGTGTGGTCCCAATCGGATTTGTGACATCGCACGGGCTGACCTGGCGTAGATCGTGTTTCGACCAGGCCCACAGCGGAGCGATTGGGGGCCACCGGTCGGCCGATCGTACATGGAATCTTCTTAGCCGCAGGGTTTGGTGGCCGGGAATGAACCAAGACATTCAGAAATGGACAGAAAGGTGCATTATCTGCTTGAAGGCGCGAGGGAGACCGACGAAGGTTACTGCGCAGGCGTCTAGATGCCTGGCGGACGCGTGTTGGCAAGAAGTCTCGGTCGATTGTGAAGGACCGAACAGGGAAGATCGGTGGGGTTTCAGGTACACCCTCACCTATTTGGATTGCCTGTCTCACGCGGTGCAGATTGAACCGTTGCGGTCTCTCACGCACGCGGAGGTCAGGAGGGCCTTCGCTCGCTGCATTTTTCGGGCGCGAACGGTCCCGACGTTGGTTCGTAGCGACAGGGGGCCCGAATTTAAGAATGCAATGATGGCAGAATTCTGCGCTCTTATGGGTCTTGGTTCCAAGCAGAAGTTTGCTATGAGCATGCGACCCTGCGAAACGGGCTCCAATGAACGCATGCATCAGGAGGTGCAGAAGACGCTCCACATCATCATTAAGGAGGTGGTGCGAGGGGAGACAGACGAATGGTCGGAGCTTCTCCCTCTTGTGGAGTACATTCTGGATAACAGTCCGGGGGCGCATGGTTATACGCCCAGGGACCTTGAAAGATCATGGTCTCTCAGTTTGGATTTGGAAAAGGACCTTATCCGTGAAAGTCTGCAGTTTGAACCAGTGAGCGAATGGGCAAGGAAACAATTTGAGACTTTTGCCAAGTTGAGTACGAAGATCAAAAGGCACTGGGAAAACGCCTCAGCTGCCAGAGCCAAGCTCGCCAACCGTTACCGGAGAAGCCTTGATCTTCACATTGGCGACCGTGTGGTTTGGCAATCACCCCTGGCACGGCCAGAGGGGGCGGGGCGAGTCCCTTGGAAAAGAGGTCTGACCGGGCCATGGGAGATCACGGAAGTTAGGGGAAATCGCCTTGTTCTCCGCTCCGTTCAAGATCCCTCGCACCGTTCAGTCGAAGCCCATGCAGAAGATTGTGTTTTGGTTCCTGCCGATGTGGACGCGGAGGGTCCTAATCCCCAAGCTGAAGTTTTGTTGGATGACGGCCCGCCTGACGAAGCGCCGTCCTTAGGGCAACGTCTGAAGGGCGAAGGCGAACCAAGGGAATTCGTCATGCAGCGCCGTGGCCGAGAATTTGTGCTCAGAATTGGTGACGTGGTGGCTTACACGAAGGGGCACAAGGTTTGCCATTTTGGCCGAGTGACGCAAGTTTCAGTTGATGAGGGCATGATTGGGGTTCACAAGTACCGCCCTGTCACTGGGTCATTCAGGGTCAAGTGGGTTTTGGCGTTTTTAAACGAAGAAGGAGCCGTGGAGGAGAACGGAACTAGGCCCGTGATCGAAAGAATCAAACTCAAGGAAGTGGTCACGAAGGCAGATATATCAAGGGACGGAGTCCTCGCAGCCAGCACAAGCCGCAAATTGGACAAGGCTGGCTACCGCCTTTTCGAAGAGCGGGTAGCTTCCTTGGTTCAAGAGCCGGGGACTGACCAGTGGAATCAGCTGGGTGTGCTCCTGGCCGAGCTGTTTGAGGCTGAGGGTGTTCCTGTTCCTATGTTCCCAATTTTGGACCAAGAAGCTTCACGATTGAGGGACTGGCTCGAGAGTCACAAAGCTCGCAAGGTCGCGTTTTTAGAAATTCATGTTGACCGCAAAGGACTCTCTGCGGCTGCGCGTCGAGCAGGGTTCTTGGCGGCGCCGCCTTTGGGTCAGAATTGCTTTTCTTACGGGCGCCGATGGGATTTGGCCAGAGAAGAAGATCGCTGCCTTGTCGACCTCTTGATTCAGTGGCTTGAGCCTGGAGTTGTCCATGTGGGATTGCCTTCTGGACTTCACGATCGGTCGGGACAGGGGCGTTTCTTAGATTCAGATCAGGCCATACTGCGCCATGCTGTCTCTGTGTTGAAGGAGCAGGAAAGGAAAGGTCGTTTTGGGTCGCTGGGAGGTCCTGTCGGGAGCGCTATCTTCCGCAGAAAGGAGCTCGTGGAGCTTTGCGGGAGCCTCTCAGAGCCAAGACGCCCATGGTCGGGAATTCGGACCGACGCGTGCCAGTATGGTTGGGTAGCGGAAGACGGAGAATTATGGTTATCAAACATGGACCTTTCGTCGTGCAGCCTGCGTTGCCGTCGACCGGATTCTCTGGCCCCGACTGTGCATCCGCACCGAGCAACCCGGATTTCTTCTGAGGTCCGCTCTGATGATAGGAAGGGGCACTGGGCAGGCGCGGGGGATAAGGAAGTTGTTCGCCCGAGCGTTTTTTGTGATGCTTATTGGAGTTCTGCCGAAGTGGCACTAAAGGGTGCCCCAGCAGCTTCAGCTGGAAGCGGCCTAGTGTTCGCTTCCTCTAGCGGATCGAGTCAAGGTTTTCCTGATTCGGTCGCAGAGAAGCGGGCGGATGGTGGCTTGGTTGATGTCCAGATCCCCGATCCCGACGTGAACGTCAGCAGTGAGTTGACGGCCAGTGAAAGAGAAGCAATCGAGAAGGAGTTAGTCGACCTTTCGGCCCGCATGGCTCAGTTGTGGGACGGTCGAGCAAAGGCGGAGCAGTGGGACGAGGTCAAGTCTGACCTGTCGGTCTATCGGCTGAGTGGGGAAAAGGTCGACAAGGATCCTCGTAGGGAGGAGTCCTACAGGAAAGCAGTCGTTGAAGGACTAGGATTTGGAGAAAATGTCCTCTCGAAACATCCCGACTTCAACGCCGATGATATCGCAGCTTGCAGGGAAGTCTTGCTACGGAAAGCCGCTGGGTTTTGGTTGGAAGGTAGCCCTCGCACTACTGTGCGTGGTGTTGCCCATGATTGCGTTCCAACAGGACCCCCCGTGAGTCTTCAACCGCATTCGCTCAAGGGAGAGAGTGCTGCGTGGGTCGACGAGCGGCTTGAAGAAGAAGTTCAGCGGGGACAGCTGATCCGAGGGGCGAGTCCTTGGGGATCGCCTCCTTTTCCTACTAAGGAAGCACCCGCTCACAAGAAGTCCCGCAAGCGGCGGCTGGTGGTTGATTACCGGAAGGTTAATGCGAGAGTCAAAAGATCCACGTACTACTGCAGAAAGGCTACGGATGTTTTGGCTCAGTGCAGCGGCTCTATATTCTTCTCTTTTGTGGACGCGGTGACCGGTTTCAACCAAATAGAGAACACTCGAAGGGCCATGGAAGTCCTGGCCATCGTGGCCCGGTCAGGCAAGTTTCTGCCCGTGTGCCTGACGTTCGGACCCATCAATGGGCCGGATGATTTCTGCTACGTTGTGGACAGGGCTTATGAGCCAGGTCGGGGCCGGAAACAACGGTTCGCAAAGGAATGGATTGCTTACGTTGACGACCTTACGGTTAGGACAGGTAGGGTTGTTGACGGAGTTATGATGTCTGATGAAGAACACGATGCCGAAATCAAGGAAGCCATGAAGCGAACGCCAGTCGTGGTCGGCCAGCCGGCCCCAGAAGCCTTGGAAGCTCTAGGTGTGAGGCCGGACGGGCTGAGTGTCGCCAAGTCGAAGCACGATGAAAAAGAGTCGGATCACAACCACCCGACTCGCCCGCGGTCCGAAGGGGTGTTTCACTCTAGGATGCGGGAGAAGGGTTCTAACCACTGGGGTAAAGGGGTTTCCTCTACATGTAGCAGGGGTAGCATTAGGTCCCCCCTTACTTGGTTAATATGGGGTTGTTTTCCGCAGCCGTTTGGCTTTGGACGCGCGGCCGGGTTTTGGCTGGGTCGGTGCGTTCAGGCTTTTGCGGCTAGAAGCGCGAGCAAGGACATAAGGACCTTTGCTAGCTTCGCGGGACGGGTCTGCGTTTCGCGACCTGTCCGCGTGCTTCGGACTATGGGCGGCGGGGGCGGCCGCCGCAACAAAGGCTGGGGAAAGCAGAAGGGAAAGCAAGCCCAGAGAGATCCCCGCCACAACTGGGATGACTTGGAGTTCCTCATGGTCAAGGCCCTGCGGCACGGGAGCTGCCGATCGAAGTACGGCGGCCACAAGTTGCGAGGCAAACTCCAGCAGGATGGCTGGGTGGAAGTCAGTGAAGTTGCAAGGGCTTTTGGAGTCCAAGAAAAGGACATCGTCGACCTGGTGACCTGGGTGGAAGGCGATGGCCGGAAGAAACGGCGCGCAGAGCTGAGCAGAGATGGGAAGTTCATCCGTGCGGGCCAAGGACATTCCACTGACAGCGGGCTTACCCGCGAAGACTTCATAGACGATCAGGATCTGCCGTTTGGCGACGACACCGTTCTCGTCCATGGGACGTTCCGGGATCGGGTGGTCCTGATCGGCTATGATGGCCTGAAGGCAGGCGGAGGTGGAGACATGACGGTCAACAGGCTGTTCTGTCACTGGGCGGCAAATGCAATCGGCAAGGAAGGGCAAAAGTCAGGGGTCAGGAGCGGCACAGACGTCGCTGCCATAACCACAGTGGGGACGTTACGAGCGCACCGAATCGGAATGCGGCTCGGTGGTGACAACGTCGTCCTGACCGATGATGTGCCAAAGCAGTGTATCCTCCGCATTAGTGTCTTTGACAGTGCGCTAGGAAAGGAGGGCGAGGTTCTCTGGACACGAGATCGTGGGTTCACGCCTGCAGAGCTGCCCACAAGTGATTCTGAATCGAGCTTGTCGATCAGGGTCATACGTGGTCCTGCGCGGAGCGCTCCAGCGGATGGAGAAGGGGCCGCGTCGTCATCTGCTTGTGAAGTAAAGCAGGAGACTGCTGAAGTAAAGCAGGAGACCTCGACGGCGTCCAGCAGTAGCACTGATGAGGAGATCACCGTGGAAGAAGAGCCCCCTGCCAGTGCAAAGAAGGAAGTCGCCTCTCCGAAGAGTGGCGCAAAAAAGGAGGCCGCCCCGAGCAGTAGCTCTATGGAAGAAATCGAAGTTGAAGAAGAGCCATCGCGGGCCGGGTCGGCGCTTTCGCGACCTAGCCGCGAGGGGGACCTGCCGCGGGCCGGGTCTGCGTTTCCGCGATCTGGCCGCGGAGTCCTCCCAGAGAACAAGGATGAGACACCTGCGAATAAATTGCGCGGGGAGATGACGGCTGAGGAGCTCCGCGAAGTGTGGGCCGAACCCCGACGGCATCCGGGCCAGCGGCTCATAGAGACGACTCTGGCTGCTGCTGCTACTTCAGAACTGACCTACCAGTACGGGAGTGCCGGGGGACTGACCACTTTGGTCGAAAAGCAGCAGGAGCGTCCGACCGTGGGTGGAGAAGATGAGCTCCAACGCCGCCTCCGTGTGATAGCCGGTAGCGCGACGGTGTCTGCGGCTGTGCGCAAAAGATCAGGCAGAGATGAGGCAGCCGGTGAGGCACAAGACTATGGCCGGGACGTTGCCGAGGCTTCTGCCGAAACTAGTGCACGGCTTGCTGCGGCAAGAGCTTCGGGCCCAATGCGCGCACCCGTGCCTAACGCCGATAGCCGGTTTGCCGCGGGACTCCGGGCCGAAGAACCAGTCCGGAAGCTCAAAAAGCAGTTGAGGTCGCGGCTCCGAGCAAAGGACCACCGGAAGGGAGTCCAACTGGGAGATGCTCAGCGCAGACTAGCCGCACCAGCTGCTGCGGCTCCAAGGTTAGCTGTCGGGGCCGCATGGAATATAGATGATGGATTGGGTGAACTCACCTACAAGGCAGGAAGTTGGGTTTGCAGGCTCTGTGGGACAGTTAGTCCTCCCGATGCTAATGAATGCGTCGGTTGGGTCAGCGGGTCGCAGTGCACTGGCACATACGACCGCGATTGCCGGCATCTTGCGTCGGCTCGCCCCGCTCAGTCCGCATTGCCTGCAGCAGAGAAAAGGAAAGCCAAGAGAGACGCGGGGGTAACCAAGATCGAACAGATCCTTAAGGAGAAGTCATGGGACTGTGATCACTGCGGAAAAGGGAACCTGTCCTTCAGGTTTAAGTGCTATAAATGCAGTTATCCCCGTCCTTCTCAAGAGGATTCCTCGGAGGAGGAAGTTCGCCAGGAGTCGGAGGCCGTGAGGAAGGCCAACGAAGAGTTTCTGGCTCAGAAGAAGGCGCTCAAACTCCGCGGCCACCGCAAGCGAGCCGGGAGGCGCCACAAGAGCGAGGGCCATAAGAAAAGGGAGAGGGCCGGGTCTGCTGGGTCAGCGGCGGGGCTTGCGTTTCGCAGCCCTCGCGCGACCAGGAGGAAGAGATCGACCAAGAAGCGCCGGCGCTCTGGTTGGTCTGTGTCGCGGAAGGCTCGCAACAAGAAGGCCCATGCGGACAATGGCAATGGGCTATCGGCCAACAAGCTAGGGTTGGTCATAGCCGCCTTTTTGGCCCCGGTTGTGCGAAAGGTTCAGATTGAGATAGAAGAAATTGTGGAGACCAGTTCAGAAGCGTTCCAAGTGGTGATCGCGGAAGGTGGAGAGGAAGTAGCATCCTTCGTTGAAACTGGTTTTAGGATCGGAAAGGTCGTGCTTGCCGTTTTGGCATGTTGGTGGGTATCTCGAAAAATGGCAAATGCCTGGGTCCATATGACCAATGGCAACTCTATGGAGCCCCGGCTGCTGAGCTTCGATGGTACCTCTTCGACCTGGCAAGTGAGAGGAACGAAGAAAGATCATAGAGTCCGAGTCAGTGGCAACAGCTCTGGTTGCGCTTGCCGCCAATACTTGGCCTCTGGGACGTGCGACCATGTGGCGTCCGCAGTGGCAGCCCATCGGAAGATGGTCGGCGCCGGGTCATCCTCGAGTGCTGCTGCTCGTGGCATCGCGGCAATGGGCGGAAGTGAGGATCGGCCAAGGAAGTCCATGGGTCTCGGCTTGGGGAGCTGTTTCCAAGGGCTTGTGGAAAAGGCGAAGACCCTGAAGGGCACAGAAGCTCCTCCGCAGACAAATGCGATTGAGGACGCCCAAGACTTCAAAAGAAAGGTCATCAAGGAGTCCCTGAGTTTGGACAGCGGTCGAGGGAGCAACGTGGATGAGCCAACGACAGCTCTTGAAGCTGGATCAGTTGCCGTTCCCCGACCTAAGGCCTTGAAGGATAAGGCTGAGAGCGATGATATGGACCGATGCAGGGTCAAGTTCCTGCGTGACGCTGAAACCTTTGACTGGCTCGTCCAAGTCTTGGAGTCCGTGGGGAAGGGCGGCCGTGTGCTGGTTCGGGCTTACTCTTTTGATCAGCCAGATGTGATCAATAGCCTGAAACAAGCAACCGAGAGGGGTTGCCTGACGATGGTCGTCGCAGATCGCTCGCAAGCCGCTGGAAAGACCAAGACGCAGCTCCAGATGCTGAAGGAACTGAGATCGTCTGGTGTGCGAGTCAGGCTGACGGAAGGACTCAATGTCAGTCAGGCCTATGAACGGGACAATAGGTCCGTGAGGCTGGGGCGCAAATTGCGCGGCCTACAGCACGGGAAGTCTGCGTATGTGCAGACCGACCGGGAAGATCGGCGCTCTCCGGTTCAGTTGGTCGTGGGGAGCTGCAATCTTACGACCTCATCGAAGGCCAACTATGAGGCTGGGGTGGCGCTCGAGATCTCTCAGGAGAGTGAAACAGCCAAGAAGTGGCTGCGCGCCTTCGAGGAAATCTATGAAGGAGGGATCACGATCGAAGATCACGAAGGCGCGGCATAAATGAGGCGAGGGACGTGCCCTGCCTCGCGGCTGGTGCCTGCGATTCGCGGCATCAGCGCGGGCAGCCTAAGCTGAGGGGCGAGTGTGGTATGCCATTAGATGTAGCTTAGGTCTGCCCCGTAGTTTTTCGTGTTGCATGTTGTACAGTTGTTTCACTTCTATTTTGGCTCAAGTTGCGCCACAAGGGTTGCGCGACTTGGTTGGCTAGGAGTAGCGAACGTAGCTCCGCTTACCGCGAGACTCTTTGCGAGCAAAAGCAGCTGCGCCCGTTGGTGTGGGCGTGTTCGCACGTAGGTCGCCTAAAAGGTAGCATGTACCTAGTAAATGCGAGGCTGGTAGTCAGAATCGCTGCAAAAACCTAGCAAATACGAGGCTGGACCTCAGAAATGCTGCCAATAGCTTGCAAATAGAAGGGGGGGGACCTTGCGGTCGGAAGGCGGGATCATATATATATATGTACATAGAAACATATATACATTTGTTATCTATATAAACATGCATGTGTAAATGAATGAATGTATATGTATACAGTATACATATATGTATTTAGTTATTAATAGACATATGCAACAAAAAAATGTTGTCTAATGAAAACACATCTTTGTAATTATGTATATATATATATATACACTGTACATGTATCATCATATATCAGATCTGTGTGTCTATGTACTTAGCGATAAGTAGGCCAATACCAATGTACCGCACCAGGACAAGAACTACAGTAAATTTGATACCCTGAAGGGTGCTGACTTTGCAAGGAAACCTCAAATGCTTTGGACAAAACATGTTCTTCATTGCAAAATCGTTGTATGGTATCTAATTTGATATAGTTTCCTGATATTTGCCCTCTGGTAATCCAACCATGAAAAAATTAGGATGTCAAACTGCTGGTACCGTCCAGTAATCAAACATGGCTAGCTGGGACATCCTCGTACATGTCACTTTTTCTGGCAATTCAACATGGTTATGGGAAATGAAGATTTTTAGTAGGTAAATCATCGAAACAAATCAGCGGCCCGCTATGGAGGTTCAGTTCGCTGGGAAAATCATCCAACTACTGTGGATAGTTGGGAAATCCGAATCACCAGTTGATAGATGGTAAACATCCCATATATCCCATTATTTACAGGGTTTCACCCATTGTTTATAAGGTTTCACCCATTAATTACAGGGTTTCACCCATTCATTATAGGGTTTCAACATGTTTCAATCATCTTTTTGGTGGCGCAGGACGCAGGATTTCGCAACCATCCACAGTACATGGAGCCGATGCCACCATGCCGATCCAAAGTTCCATGTCCCGCTGAGTACATAGACGGGCATTCTGACGGCGTATGTATATATTCTCTTGGCCGCCATGAGATATGCAAATAGAAAATAAAAAATAACTCACAATATATATATATACTTTTTAACCGTACAATGTAATTCAAAAAAATGCAATTTAATAAAATACAATGTAATGTAACATAATGCAAGATAATGTAATATAATGTAGTATTATATTACCCCATTTTATGCCTTGTTATATCATATTTTAAAGTATTGTATTTTATTATTTGAAATTATACTCTATCATATTATATTATACTATAATTACATGATATTATATTATATTATATTATATTATATTATAACTATATTATTTTATTTTTATATTTTTTATATTATTTTATATTATCTTAAATTATATCATATTAAATATATTATATTTTATAACTATATATTATATAGTATATAGAAAAGTATATTATATTGTGTGTTATTTTCATATATTATATTGTCTTATATTATATTCTCTTATGTTGTATTGTCTGATATTATAATGTTTTTGTTTTTATTGTGTTTTATTAAGGTTATATAAAAATTTTTGCTATGTTATTATATATGTTATTATATCATATCATATTATATTCAAGTATACCATATGCCATATACTGCAGTATATGTTATATAATGTTTACACATGTTTAATTATATATATACAGATTTTTTACACATATTGTAAGTCATGTTTACAAATGATCCAAGTCCCAGTTTCAGGCACCACACTGCGCGCCTCAATTTGGTATTGAGCTGATGTGTTTTCATTGCTTGCAGGAATTGCTCGGAGCTGCATGTTCGAGGCAGCCCACTCACAACGACCGAAGTCCTGACCGAATTCTCACACTGACGTCACATATTCACTAGGGCACGGTCAAGCCGGTAATAAAATGCAGCGGTGCCCCGCTTCATTACTCAAACTTACTTTTTGATTGCAAACCATATCCCTGAACCAATATCTTTTTCCCCAAACAGTGTGGCCACACTGAGGGGTTCTTGCGGTCAGGGATAGGGCCTGGTGTTCAGTCGAGGTGGTTTCATCCGTGTCCGGCCAATTCCCTGTAAATTTGCATACAGAATGGCTCTTGTGAAATGTCCATGTGCATTTCGACTGCGCAGGCTCGCACAAAACGATGTCCCCGGAGGTGTGCTCGGCCATTTTCCTTGTAAATTTTCACACAACATGGCTCTTGTGACATGTTCATGTGCATTTCGACTGCGCAGGCTCGCACAGAACCATGTCGCCGGAGGTGTCCTCGGCCATTTTCTCGTTAAATTTCCACACAACATTGCTCTTCTGACATGTCCATGTGCATTTCGATTGCAGGCTCGCCCAAAACCATGTCCCCGGAGCTGTCCCCGGTTATTTCCCTGTAAATTCCCACGCAACATGTGCATTTCGACGCGCAGGCTCGCACAAAACGGATGTCGCGGTATTGGGGTCCTGCATTTTCCCGTATACACTGGCTCTTGTGACATGTCCTTCCGCCTTTCGACTGCCAAGACACCTCTTCTGGGAGCTTGCACAGAGATCTTGGCAAGAAACCTTTTCTGGAGATCTTGTTCAGAGATCTTGCCAAGAGACCTCCTACAGGGATCTTGCCACAGAGCTCTTACAGAGATCTTGTCCAGAGCTCTTGCCAAGAGACCTCTTAAAGAGATCTTGCCAACACAGCTCTTATAGAGATGTTGTACAAGATCTTGGCAGGAGACCTCTTATGGAGATCTGTACAGAGACCTGGTGAAGAGAGCAGAGGTCTTCCTGGGAGATCCTTTTAAGATAGCTTGAACAGCAATCTTACTTTGAGGTCCCTTACAAATCTTCTGTGGGGATCTCTTATGGAGAGATCTCTTCAAGAATCTTGCCAAGAGACCTCTTATAGAGATCTTGTGCAGAGATCTTGCCAGAACACCTCTGTAGGAGATCTTGTACAGAGACATTGCATAGAGATCTCTTGCAGAGATCTGGCCAAGAGGTCTCTTACATAAATCTTGCCAAGAAAACTATTCTAGAGAGCTTGTACACAGGTTTCAGAAAGAGATCTTGTACAGAGACATTGCATAGAGATCTGTTGAGATCTTGCCTAGAGACCTCTGATCTTGTCCAGAGTTCTTGCCAAGAGGCCTCTGTAGAGCTCTTGTGCACAGATCTTGCCAAGAGACCTCTTTTGGAGATCTTGTACAGATACCTGGTGAAGAGAGCAGAGGTCTTCCTCTGAGATCAGTTATCGATAGCTTGGACAGAGATCTTACTTTGAGATCCCTTACAAGGATCTTCTGTGGAGATCTCCTACAGACACCTTCTACAGGTAGCCTTACACAGGGATCTTGCAGAGCAGCTTCTACAGAGAACCTCTCAAGGACATCGTGCGCACGATCTTCTACAGTGATCTTCGCAAAGGGAACTTGCAGAATCTGACCTGGTATCTCTTCTTTTCACTACTAGGGTCGCTCTGGTCCTGCTAGCTTGCAGCCACTGACACTGATGATTTTAGGTCCTTTCCACTTCTCCCTTTAGAATCCTAACTACACACAGTTTGGTATCTCTTGCCGGGATAATTGTTTTGCAAATGTTACCTGAATTGCAGTTAACAAACATATGAAAGATCTATGTAAGCCCTATGCAACAAATTTTCCCACACAACATATGGTTTTACATGGGTCTGTAAGTATGCACTGCCCTGGGAACTACTGATGTTGCTCATTGCTTAGTTGAGTTGCCTATCCGAGACGTCCAAGCATCATATATACATTACGTCTGTTTTTAGTGCTCCTCATATTTGTTGCTTACACTGTACATTCCCTACCGTAGATGGACCAAATATTCAAACCGGTTCTATCCGGTACAACCCCCTCGCCCTTTAAGTTCAATGTTAATGTAACCTGAAGTGTGTTAGCCCCAATGGAGGAAAAAAAATCAAACCCCTAACATCACTTTTGGGAACATGCGCGCTGAAACATTGAGATTTGGGGGTGCGGGGGTTCAACATAGTGCATGTTGCAGGCTGTTGCAGGGTTTGAATATTTTGTCATATTTTGTCCATCTACTGTAGTATTCAGGATGCAAAAAAAAAAGGCACCCAATGACTTCAGACATTCTAGTTTGTCAAATCTCCGGCCGTCACAGTTCTGTTGCGAAACCCTGCATGATTTACCAATCCGTGAAGCCTCGTTTTGAACCTGGGATGCTGAAAAAACCTCCCCATAATATCTGCAAAAAATATCCGGTTATCGCTAGTTTATACCCCTTGTTTCATATAGAGGTTGGTATCACCACACAGGCGTTTTGTCCGATTGTTAAATGCACTGGTTGTTCATGGCTAAATCCCGATGGATGCTGATTCTCACCATGTATGGTGATTAAACACACCATGTTTTCAATGCTTACCCGGCTTTCGATGCGCAAAAATCCAGTTGTGCTGGATGCTTGAAATTCATCCTTAAATCCATCGTCGATTGCGGAAAAAAATGTCAAGTTTCGATACTTACATCACTTGAATCATCCTAAATCATCCTAAATCGCTTCTTCGTCAAGTGGCCCTTTTGAGCTGGTTAAGTGACCCTTATTTTGTCAGGGGGTCGTCGTGACCTCAACTTTTGTCCACGATTCAACGGCTGGTCAAGAATGGGATTCCCCGTTGATTGTGATATTCCTCAATTAATCTTCGTATATCTTGCTTAGTACAATCCCGGAACTGAAAAAATCAACCAATCATCATTTAGATCATAGTATATCCTATACTATTTGATGATTAAACTCCAATGGATCGATGAAAGTCATCACCTGGCACTTCACTTTGTGACTTTACTTTGCTGCTGCCAGCTCGTGACCAATGGTCTGGTAACCAACAATAGATATGTTTCTAATACGGGAACGGGCATTATATAATGGTTAATACTGATGTTAATGTTAATAATGGTTATATAATATATATATAATTATATATAATATATATAATTATATATAACCATATACCCTCTGGTAATTTGTCACATAGCTATTGAACACAACCATTTAGTTCGTTGATTTTACCAATTCACACTGTTGTTTTTCCAGTTCGCTATGTTGAATTACCAACCATGAAGATTTTTTCCCTTCGACGTATCTACAGCCGCCGCTCCTTGGGTCTTCTCCATTTGCCACTCGTTCTGGTCTGAAGTGCATCGTCTCCAAGAACTCCTTGTGGAGGCCCTCGACGAAGCGAGGAGGGGACATCGGGACATCGCGACTCGGAAATGGTGGGGAAGCCTCACTGGAAGTCTTGGAAGTATATATTGGGAAAAAACATGAGTTTTAAGGATTTAAGTCCATGGTTTCTTTGTGACTTTTGGGTTTTGTATGTTTTTAAATAAGATTTTATAAGTTTTAAGTCCATGGAAACTCAGGTTTTGAAGAAGTTTCATGGATTTTCCAGCTTTGATGACCAATGTTTCGAGAAAAAATGGCATCTTGCTGAAAGTTGGATAAAAGTTTGAGGATTTCTTGGAAACTTCATGGACTCCAATGACTTGGAGTGCGACAAAAATCGCTTGGTCATATGTACCCTCTGGTAAACTAACAGAGCTATGGAAAATCACCATTTTAATAGGTAAAACATCTATAAACGGTCCATTATCCATAGCTATGTTTGTTTACCAGAGGGTATTTCTAAGCATCCCCAAAGAAAGGTCAAGAATTTTGAGCCATACCCAAAATAAAAGCTGTAAAATTACGGAGCAAACGTTGGAAAATGTTCTCGGACATCATTTATTGCCGTTTTGTTGCGCATCCAAATATGCAGTGGCCTCTTTTTTCGATCACAGACCCGCAAAAAGACCAGCCAAAATTGTCATATGTGGGCAGCAAATATCCCTTTCAAAATCCTACCTGGATGTTTTTTCCCGAAGATCTGCCAGAAACCATAGATTTTCCCCATCAACCATGGAGATTTCCTGCAGATGTGCCATCTTTTTCCCCACCCAATTCCCGCTCCTGGGTGGCAGAGAAGGGAGCTGGCAACTCATCAGGAGTCGGTGCCAACAGGGAGATATAATCCAGCACTTCAACTGAGATCCAGGGGGGGCTTGAACTAACTAACAGCTCGACCCTGCAATAAATCGGGTCTGGGTCAGACTACTTTCATCCTCAGCCATTATGAATGTGGTAAACCCAAAAATGATCTACTCAATTTTACCATTTGGGGGGTATTAAAACCATAACCAAAAAATTGGCTGAGTATTCAGTTTACGACACAAAATGGGTTGGATATAATTTGAGACATCCCAGTTGTATTGTGAGCCCCTTTTATACATGGGATATGCCTTTGTCTGAAAATGGGATGCTCCATTTTCAAGCTTGGCTAATTAGCATCTTTGACATCTATTTTTTTGTGTTGCAGTAACCCTTTCCAAACAATGCCTTGAAAAAGGCATTTCCAGCTAGTTCGATGTTCTTCATCCCCAGCTGCTGATCATTTTCCGGAACGACCCACCTATGGAGGATCACGGATCGGTAAAACCCCGTTTTTTTTGGGGCTTATCCCATTTAAATGGGTGAACTAGCATTGAACTATATACCCTCTGGTTATTGAACATAGCCATGGAAAATCACCATTTTTAATATGTAAACCATCTATAAATGGGCCATTTTCCATGGCTATGTTAAATAACCAGAGGGTAACTATAGTGACGAAGTTTCCTGATATACTAACCACTTGCTAAGCAGTAATTATGTACAAGTAATACATTGTATTCCATGTATAACTAAACTTATCTTAAGTCATATTTACTTATACTTACCACCAACTAACTTACGTAGTAAGAAAAACAGGTACGAGTATGTTACAGTATGTTCCTATAAATTGCTAACCAGTGACTTACTAACCACTTATACAGAACCTATTTAGAGGTACCCTAAGTCATGGGCTTCCCCCAGAAACCATCGTGGAGCGATCCTGGCCTGCCATCAGCTCTGACCTGATGCCATAGCCATATCTTGAGATATGGATGGAGAAGTGGCTGATTGAAGTATGGTTGATTAGGATGGCTGATTAGCCGATGATATATACAGATGATATTTTGAGATATGGATGGTTGTGGCTGATTAGGTAGATATAACATGATATAACGTACTAGAGTTTTCATGAGCTATCATATTAGCATCATGAACTTGAAAAAAAACAACAATCACATCACTGGGGGGCACCATCCTGTACCAGCAATTGGATTTTTTAAAAATCAATGACATGTTTGGAGATAAGATTGAAACACGCCAAATTGTGCGATAAATCAGATTGAAACATACTTTTGACATCTTTTGACCCGGCAAGTACCTCGAAAAATTGACGAATAGACCCATTTTGGTGGGGGCGTGGACCTATTTTCATGGGTCGTAAGGGTTTTTTCAGGAGGAACCCCGTGTTTATCATCCAGCAAGTCCCGGATTTGACCGTTTGACCACAAGAAAGATATATATATATACATATCTCATCCAAAAATCCGCGAAGACCCAAGAAAGTTCAGATTTGGATTTGAAGCAAGGTTAAGTCAGCTGGTTGGTGGTATACCGATATACCCCTCTAAAAAATATGAAAGAGTCAGATTGGATCATCATCCCAACTAATTATTGGGGAAAAGAAACATGTTCCAAACCACCAATCAGTCAGTGCCATGAAATCATGGGGCGAACATTGGTAAACCCTGGTAAAAACAGAGAGACTTTGCGAAGTGGAAGGTCTCGACCGAATCTCTAGAAATTGGGTAAGTCAGCGAACGAAATGGCAATTTTATCAATTTTCAATAGTTATGTTAGTTTACTGGAATAGGTACATATTCTCAGATAAACACGAATCTTAACGACTCATTTCCTGCGGGTTAGCCTAGTAAAGTCCCCTCCCCACACGGGCTGCTGCAGTAAAATAATTTGCGCTGGTTACCAACTAATCAAAGTACTGTAGGATGTGTATGATGGCTAGGTCGCCTAGTATATCCTGTTTTTTTAATTGGATATTTACATCAGCTGAAATACAGATCTAAAATGATAGAATATGATAGAACATGATAGAGCATGATAGAAAATGATAGCAAAAGAAAGAAAAAAAGAAAGAAAGATAGATAGATAGATAGATAAATAGATCGATTGATTGATTGATGGATGAATTGATTTGTTTTTTATTGATCGATTGATTCGTTGAGTTTATTAATTGATTCGTGGCGTGGTTGATTGATTGATTCATGGATAGATTCGAAAGACATGACACGATAGGATAGGATAGGATCAGAATAGGGTCAGGTCAAAAGCGTATAGGATACTCTCCTGGAAACCAACGTGGTGCAAAAAAAAAGGGTTTCATGTTAGTGCGCCCATGTTAAAATTCATGAGCGGGATAAGTGCCAGGTAGGTGCCATGTTGGTGTTGGTATGTGCTGGTGAATTTTGATATTTTCGGCACTTTTTGGCTACTTCTCATATTAACACATAGAACCCCACAAGCAGTGCTCAACCAACAGTTCCATGTTAGCCGCCAAATTCTCGTTGTTTCCCTCCCGTTGTATACCTATACCGTTGAGTTACCCCGTTGTGGCCTTCCCCGGTTATCTCCTTGTGGTTACCCCGTGTCACCCCTGGTGAAGTGGACCTCACCCACGGCCTCGAAGGACTCGCAAAAAACGGCCGTTGTGTGTCCCCGTGGCTTTGGCGCCTGGAGGTCCTCCCACCGTTAAAAAAAAAAACAGAAAACGATGCAGACGATAGATTCTTATTGTCTGTATTTGTTTTTCTTTTGTATATCTGCATTTAGTTGATTTTTTGAAGATAACATGGTAAAATTCTTTTGCATAACATGTAGTTGCATTTAGGCCGAGCCCCCCCGAAACAAACCAACCTGGAACCCAACTTGGAACCTAAATGGGCACCCCTTGGACCTGGCAGGTAAAAAGTTTAGTAACCAACAGTTCCGGGAAGGCCATCCAGTTCCCAGAGTCATCAGTCATTCAGTTACCGGAGACATAGGAAACTTTCAATTGATTTTTTACAATTTGTTGGGTGCCATGGTCAACTGGTATTGCGATGGCTCCACCCAAGTTCAAAGCATGATACCGTGAGCGCAATACGAAGTGAAAAGTAAAGTCGCCCGAACACTAACATGTTTTTTTCAAGAAGAACACCTTAAAAACCACTTGGGTTCCAGGTTAAACTTCAAATCACCCTTCAAGGTTGCAGATCGCTGTGTGATAACTTGTTCAAATTCCACGTTGGCTGTTTCAGGGTGCAGTTTGGGTTCAGTTTGGGCCTGCTTTGGGTTCCATGTTAGTTTTGGAGTGATTTTATTCAAAAAGTTAGTTGCATGATTTCCTGGGGAACAAAGTCCACAAAAGAGACCGTACCATAGCTTCATGTTAGGGGACCAACCTGGAATAGCATGCAGTTCCATGTTATTTTGGGGGAGTGTAAATAGCTTGTAAACATTTACTTTCTGCACATCGCCGGGCATAGTTTCTATAAAGTTGACCACAATTTGGTGTCTTTTGCCGAAATGGCGCCATGAATTGCCACTTTGTGAATCCCCCGGTTTTGGACAACCGCATTTTTGTCACAAAAACCGTGGTGATTTACCATGATATCCCATGATGTCCCATGATATTCCCTATATGGATTTATCATGTTTGGTGAAATTTTGGCACGTGTACCTGGTTGGTGGTATACCTACCCCTCTGAAAAATATGAGTTCGTCAGATGGGATTATTATTCCCAATATATGGAAAGTCATAAAAAATCTTCCAAACCACCAACCAGGTACACATCATTTTTTGATCCCCAATCTTTTATTGGTGAATTTTTGTCAACCCCTGCCCGAACCTTGCGAGATCCGAGGTCGAACAACTTGAAGCCAGTTCCTTCACAATCTCCTGGTGGCGTCCCAAAAAAAGTTAGGAAGTTGGCGAAATCCCGGGAAAGGAGTGTGAAATTATGAAGCTTTATCTTTTAGGAAATTCTACAGTTGAACTACGTTGAATGTTGAACTGTTGGTTGTTTTCTCGAAAGGGAATTGTCTTTCGGAGGGGAAGTGCGTGTTGAAAAATGATGAACATGTTGGAAAACGTGTTGCGGGTAATTTGATTTTTTTTGAGTGGACCCAGTGGTGTTGCTTCCCCTTTGAGGTGTTATATCCCCATGAAAATGCTGCATTGGTATTGGTCAAGATGAGCCCCAAAATGGTGTAATCCTGAAAATAGACCAGGAAGTCTAAGGGGTGTACCACCAAAGAGTCTTTGTTGTTTGAATCTGTTTGACATCCAGATTCACTTGGCCAACTGTGACAACTTCAGGAATATCAACCAAGGTTCACAGCTTCGGAGGCCCATGGTCCAACCATCCACGTCACCACTGAGATCGGGATTTTTTGAAGCAACAAAGGGTTGATGTCACTTGGATGTAAGGTGGTTTGATGCTAAGTTGATGGTTGATTCTACTAGCTTCTACTCCTGAAATGGTGATGACTAAGGCGTATTGAGGACTAATCCACTATGTTTGAAGAGATGTGTGGTGCAAGGGGGGCGGTAACCGGCCAGTAACAAAAAAGCCACGGGGATTCCACCGCTTGCGCCGCCAGGAAGATATTCACTGACCTAGAAATCTTCAGATGGTGAAACCTGGAAACCCCAAGCAGGGCTTTCCGTTTTGTGGGAAACCTCCCGGTGATCATCCATTTTTGGGATTTTCCATGAAAAATTTTGAGCATCCAGCTATTAGTAATATATCCAAAAATGACTGACTTAGGAAAAACATGGAAAAAAACCATCATCCAGCGGATGGTTCTTTGAGTTCCTTCTCAGTCGTGATCTCCACCCAGAAACAATCGAACATAGCGGCGTAGCTTGCGTGGGAAAATCAACGATGGGATTTTCCCAGCGAACGAAACCTCCATTTACTTCAGGGATGTCCGTTGAAAAGCGCCCTGTTTGATTGCCGGAGGGTAGATGAGACAAAAAGAACTGTGGAAATTTGACATCGCTATGAAGAATGGATGAAGATGTCCCATGTAGAGATTCTTTACCTATTCAAATTGGTGATTTTCCATAGCTGTGTTAAACTACCAGATGGTGAATATGAAGGTGTTTACAAATGATCAACCCCAATGTATACACACTTGGTAAAAATCTGGACCATCCCCATGTCTGAAAAACACATAGTAAGTAGTCAACCCAAGAGAAAAAGACGCGTTTTTTGTATGCTGTCCTCTAGTTTTGACATTTTATTTCATCAATGTTAAACCCCGCCAAGAAGGGACCCAAATGAACCATGGATACCATGCTTTTGTTTGGGTGCTATTTTTGATCATATCAGTCCCCGCCGATTCGTGGGATAAGCAGGGTCAAAATCCACAAAAAACGAGGCTTATAACTTACGATTCGTGGGTAGTTTGCCACCAAGTAAGAGTTCTTAACATCTCTTAACCATCATGAAAACCATCATTCACCATTAGCCATTATTGACCATTTTTATCAATCAGTATCCATCATTAACCATCCATTAACCATCCATTAGCCATGACTCTCAGCATGTCCTGGGCGTGCTTCACCAGCTCCTTGGCAGCGGCGGCGTCACTGAAGGTCACATAGACTTCGCCCAACTGACAGCTCTGCCTGAGAGTGGAATCCCAGTTGGTCAGTTTCCGAGGACTTCCCAGAGCACACCATCCGTGCCAGGCCGACGCTCACACAAGGGGGGCATACCCGGCATAGCAAAAATAGTGACACCCCGACTTCTCAGAAGGCCACCTGACTTCTAAATTTCATCCAGAAACCCCTAGCCTTTTTTAAGCCTAACCGGCATCATTTATCATTGGATTGGTTTAAGCAAAAAATTTGAACCGGAAAACGCCAGGCCCCAGATGGCAAAAAAAACATCGTTTCCCAGGCCGATCGAGTCGCAGATCGAGCTCAAGGACCTCGCCAAAACGCTCAAAGACTCGAGCGGCCACATCCAATGTGATGCTCATGGCGAGCGACACTGGAATGCATGCCTCGGTGTCAACGGATTAACGTACGGTGCTAAAAAACCGTAGGGAATGGGGTTGCTGGGATTCTGTGAGTGATGGAGTGGAGAAAATGAATGTGAAATTGCCTACGTTTAGAAGCAGTCACAGGGCCAACATATTCTGGACCAAGTGAGTCAAGTGGTTCAAAACATAAGCATTCATAATTCAACCCTTACCCGCAAGTTAGTGACTTTGCATCAACCCTTCAATTTTTCTAACCAATCCATACTAATACCAGCGAAAAAAGAAACTCGCAAGCGTTCACCCCATAGCCGGAGCTTATGTGCGTCATAGAGAAGAACCGCGCAGCATGGGCTTATTTGAACATATGGTATCCAAATTTCACTGGTTAAAGTTAAAGATCATTCACCCCTCTACAGGATGGTACCCCCTAGTTCTGTTCGTTGGTTTACAAACCCCGCAATAGTTCGTAAACATCAAAAAAATAAGCTTCGGTGGTATCCCCAACAGCCGCAACGTTTTATCTTTACAAAATGTTCGGAAGCGTGCTGCCAAGCCAAGCGCTGGCAACACCTCAGCTATGTTTCCGTGAGTTAAATGGACACAAATCCTGTTGAACCTGACCTGGCTCTGCACCAAAGCCTCCCAGACCTTCCCCGGAACATTCTCCGGAACCCTGTTGAACCTGACCTGGCTCTGCACCAAAGCCTCCCGGAACCTTCTCCGAAACCTTCTCCGGAACCCTGTTAAACCCAACCTGGCTCTGCACCAAACCCTCCCACGCTTTCTCCGGAACCTTCTCCGGAACCCTGTTGAACCTGACCTTGCCTTGCAAAGCCTCCCAGGCCTTCTCCGGAACCCTGTTGAACCTGACCTGGCTGCACCAAAGCCACCCACCCCTTCTCCGCAACCTTCTCCAGAACCCGCTCCAAAGCCTCCCAGAACCTTCTCCGGAACCTTCTCCGGAACCTTCTCCGGAACCTTCTCCGGAACCTTCTCCGGAACCATGTTGAACCTGACCTGGCTTTAGCACCAGAGCCTCCCAGACCTTCTCCGGAACCTTCTCCGGAACCTTCTCCGGAACCTTCCTCGGAAACAAAGCCTCCCAGACCTTCTCCTTCTCCGGAACCGTTTTGAACGTTACCTGGCTCTGCACCAAAGCCTCCCAGATCTTCTCTGGAACCTTCGGAACCTTCTCCGGAACCTCGTTGAAGCTGACCCGGCACCTGCACCAGTGCACACCGGAGCTATTCTGGGCTGAAGACCCCATCAGCTTACGCTGTTGGGGAAAAAACATAGCTAATTCAGCCACGTTGTGGGCCCCTGTAAAAATGAACAGCCCAGCAACTCGCACCGTGTGTCGGGCCGGGTTTTCCGGGAGCATGGACAGCAGTGCAACCTTGGGGATTTTTCGTCAAAACATGGAGCAGCTGGCGGATGGAGCAGAGAATCTTGGGGAATCTTGGGAATGTTGGATGATATTGAAGATACCCTCTGGTAAACGTTTACATAACTATGGAAAGATCCACCATTTTCTAGCTGAGTAAATCCACTATTTCAATGGGCCATGTTCAATACCTATGTTAAATTACCAGAGGGTATTTGAAGATATTTGAAGATCGAAATGATGGATTATGATGACTTCAAACAGAGGGTATTAACTCAATCCGTTAGTAGTATAATATTCGAATTTGTCAATGATAAAATTATGATTCTGATAATTGGATGATTGAATATAGTCGAAGGAAGTTTAGAAGTCAAACTTCCGACAATATGGACAGATGAAAAGCAGAGCAGGGAAGAGGCAGAGAGAAAAGAAAGATTAAAAGAAAGAAGAGTAGAAGAGAAAGAGTCAGAAGAAAGAAGATGCAGATGCGCGAAAAGGTGGGAAAGTCGCGAAACACTGTGTTTTTCCTATGATTTGGGGCTCCGGAGGGTCGAAAAGTAGGCTCGCTAAAGCGGCGGGTGCGGAGCCATCTGGGGAGATGAGAGATGAAAAATTGCACGCCGTTGTGGCGCGAAGCACATTTCCAAGTCAAAATGTACAAAACACCTCAGCGCCGGACCACTTTTGGCAGTTGAGATGTCGAAAAAGTGCACGCCGCTGTGGCGCGAAGCACATTTTGAAGTCAAAATGCACAAAACACACCAGCTTCGGACCACTTTTGGAAGTTGAGATGTCGAAAAAGTGCACGCCGTTGTGGCGCGAAGCACATTTGGAAGTCAAAATGCACAAAACACACCAGCTTCGGACCACTTTTGGAAGTTGAGATGTCGAAAAAAGTGCACGCCGTTGTGGCGCGAAGCACATTTGGAAGTCAAAATGTGCAAAACACCTCAGTGTCGGACGACTTTTGGAAGTTGAGATGTCGAAAAAGTGCACGCCGTTGTGGCGCGAGGCACATTTGGAAGTCAAAATGTTAAAAACACTAGGGGTTCGGACCACTTTTGGAAGTTCAGATCTCGAAAAAGTGCACGTCGTTGTGGCGCGAAGCACATTTTGAAGTCAAAATGTTAAAAACACTAGGGGTTCGGACCACTGTTGGAGGCTCAGATGTCGTTTCGCGTGGCAAGCGCATGAGATTGTGGATCTTGTCAAAAGTGAGCAAAACATGAGGGTTTTGCAGCATTTCGACGAAAGATGGCACGACATTTGAAGATGATCTGCAAAGACGCATTTTCCGTGGCAGGCGTAGTACAGAAGACATGTTCATGAGAGAGGTTGGGAGGTCAGGGCGCTCATTTCCTGAGAGGGGTTACATTTTGGATTATCAGAAGTGTAGGTTTGCTAAGATGATTTTGCATGATAGGTGCAGCATTTCGTATGACCTGGCAGCCAGTTTTCGTGGCAGGCGCAGTACTTTAGATAGGTGGAGCAGAAAAATCGCAAAACGAATTGGCACGAGGGTGTGAGCGCAGCACTGATCTTTCCATTTTTGGAGGAAGTCTCGCAGAAGTCGTTCGTCCTTGATGGTGTCAACTTAAGTCTCGCAGACTTGATTCGTGTCTCAAGCTGTCAAGTAAAAAAATTGAGGAAGTCTCGTCGAATAGCTTCATTTTCAAGCTTGCAGACGGACAGATAGATGGATAGACAACTAGATCTACAAGCACAAGGACCACTGCACTACACGACCACTACTGCTAAAAATGCAAACATAGTACGCAAGACGATGCAAGACTAATTACACTACAACACCACATGATACCACACATTACACTATTAAACAGAGTACCAAGGACATTTAATGACATCACACTACACTAATTATTGATGAATTTGCTGCTCGTTGCGATGGCTGTTGATCAAGCCAGGCTCTACAAGAATAGAATCATAGGCGCCAGATGAACCATGTAGGAATCCCCCAGCGCCACATGTGCAATCAGAAGTGCCAATTGCCAATTGCCAAACTTCTCGCAAGTTCGATGGTCGAAGGCCTCCCGAACGATGGAACTGGCGTTGTCTCAAGCTGTGCCGTGTAAGAGGATCTTCTCATTAACATCAAGAGCCAAGAGCGCACCACAGTCGAACGTCTGTTGAGTGTGGGCATTGACTTCACTTCTGCCATCAAGTTATCATTGTTTTACCACAAAAATTAATTTGCGATAAATAATCGAAGGAAGTTTAGAAGTCAAACTTCACCAACTATGGACAGATAAAAAGGAAAGCAGGGCAGAGGCAGAGAGAAGAGAAAGATTAGAAGAGAGAAGAATAGAAGCGAAAGAGTCAGCAGAAAGAAGATGCAGATGCGCGTAAAGGTAGGCTCGCTGAAACGGCGGGCGCAGAGCCAGCTGGGCAGATGAGAGAGATAGATAGATAGATAGATAGATTGATTGATTAGGTAGGTAGGTAGATAGATAGATAGATAGCTAGTTGGATAGATAGATAGATATATAGATTGCTTGACAGATAGATAGATAGATAGATAGGTAGATAGATAGATCGATAGATCGATAGATCGATAGATCGATAGATCGATAGATCGATAGATAGACAGATAGATAGATAGACAGATAGATAGATAGATAGATAGCTAGATAGCTAGATAGACAGATAGATAGATACATAGATAGATGGACAGATAGGTAGATAGATAGATAGATAGGGAGATAGATAGAGACACAGACAGACAGACAGACAGACAGACAGATAGATAGATAGATAGATAGATGGATCGATAGAGAGATAGAGAGATAGATAGATAGGTAGATAGATAGATAGGTAGATAGATAGATAGATAGGGAGATAGATAGATAGATAGATATATAGATAGATAGATAGATAGATAGATAGATAGTTACATAGACAGATAGACAGATAGATAGATAGATAGACAGATAGATAGATAGATAGATAGATAGGGAGATAGATAGGTAGATAGATAGATAGAGAGACAGACAGACAGATAGATTTGTAGACAGATAGATCAGTAGGTAGGTCGGTAGATAATCAGAGAAAGATAGAGAAACAGAGAGAAAAAGAGAGAAATAAAGAGAAAGAGAGGAGACCTCAAGCACCTTTCGGTCCATCAGCGGCTTCGCTCTGCCATCCCTGAGTCACAACAACCAACCTCTCCTATAGGTTTCCTATTTTTGAAACTTCTGCCACCGCCTTGTGCGGTACTACTGGTATTCTAATGTCTTCATGATCCAAACTGGTTTATCATTGGTTTATAGAAATACTAGTTGGATGATAATCATACTATAGTTGGATGATAACTATCACTATTATTTATATGTGTTTATTTTATGTGTGATAGCTATCACTATAATTACTATTATAACTATCACTATTTATCCAACTGTATTGTATCATGATCATATAAATGATGATATACAGTTGGATGACTATCATATTACTATCATATATCATATTACTATTATAGTAGTGATAACTATCATATTAGTATGCCAACACTATTTCTAATCGAGTCCTGATGAAAGAAAACTACACTGCTTTTTCCATGAGGATCATGGACGAAGTTCTCCAATGGCTCGCGATACCAAGACACGAATTGTTGCTACAACGACATACAAAAACTACAACTACAGAGTCAACCATATATATATATGTATATGTGTGTATATATATGTGTGTGTGTATCAACATATATTAACATAATATTATATATATATATATACACACACTGTAAATAAATTGTATATATATATATACTGTATACTCATGTTCTATCGCCTTTTTGAGGGGCCAACCACAGTTTCACCACGATCTCAGAAAAGTGATGTTTCAACTTGCCCCTTGGGTCCATTTTTTGGACATCTAGGGGACACCTTGGCCTCTCAGCCTTGGCCCCCTTGGCTCCGTCTTAGGCTTGGGCCGAATCCAATTGGGTTAATCACCATCTGGTTGGTGGTTTTTCGCCAACCCCTCTGAAAAATGATGGAGTGAGTTCGTCAGTTGGGATGACATTCCATTCCCAACTGTTTCTGGAAAGTCATAAAATTCCATGGTTCCAGTCACCACCAACCAGTTACTAATAATTCACCATTAACCAGTATTAACCATGAATAATCCCTGCCCAATAAACACCAAGCAGATATTCTGTTCCAGTCAGCACCAAGCATTATTTTTTGGGGGGGCTTCACGGAACCACCCATGAGTCACAAGAATTGCAGGACAACTTTGGCTTCAATCCATCCCCATCGACGTGACCATGACCGAAAAGTTGAAACGCAGCCAGACACGAGTTTACGTGGATGAAAACCTTCCTGTGTCAATGCCTGTCAATGCTCATTTTTGGAATCTGAGCTGTAAGAATGCTCCAGTTGCTGATGAGTGGATATTAGTGGAATGCTTGTTGGAATATTAGTGGAGATTAGTGAAAACATTGTGGATATTAATATGTGTTTAAAAAATGAAAGTACTTCTTGGATTCATCGGTCGATTTGAAACCCAATCTGAGCTGGACGGCCGCAAAAGTCACAGCTGACATGAATGATGATGGATTGATGTTTTCTCTTAGATCTGCAAGAAAAAATGGATTGTAATGATCCCTTATAAACCCGAAAAAATAATCAAATTGATTCTGTTGACTGCTCACGCCATTCACTACCACTAAGAATTCTGCTCCAAGCCTACACTCAAACTTTCCAGGCATTGAAAATGTCAGCAAGACATTCACACTGCATAGTGGTCATTTTGTCAAACGGTACTCCTGGCTCTTGGCGTTAGGCCAGAAATCCATGGTGAAGAAACCCAGAGGAAAACTCGTGTGGTGAGACTGCCATAGTCGAACTGCCACTTCAAAGCTCATCCTCACAGTGGGTCTTGATGGTCACATCAGAGGTGGCATAGGTGACGCAGGTGAGGCAGAATCCCTCGCCCATCTGGTCGTCATCCAAGAACGCCTGGTCACTCTGGTCAATGCTGCCCTCAAGCACCTTGCCAGCGCAGCTGGAGCAAGATCCAGCACGGCAGGAGTAGGGCAATTCCAAGCCTTCCTCCTCAGCCTGATCCAGGATGTACACGTCCTCAGGGCACTCGAAGGACTGCGTGCCATCAGGGGTCTCGAGGGTCACCTTGAAGTGGGCTGGCACTCCGGGACGAGCGGGCACAGTGTTCACGATGGCTGGCACATCGCCTGCTGCCAATGCGCCTTTGGACAAGGCCTTGCAGCCCAAGTGCACACTCTGCTGAGGTGCCACAAAGGTGTCTGCGCTGGGGGCCAAGAAGCTGCGCAGCAGGGCCGCACAGCAGGCCGCAACCACCAAGAAAGGCAGCACACGAGACTGAGAAGCCATTGCTTGAGATTTGTTTGTCCAAGACTACCTTGTAGACCTCACAGCCAAAATTCTCTGCAGTCTTGCTTCACTTCACACACCGTCCACACGAATGCCAACAATCGAAGACTTAAAGGTGTCTCTTCCACAAAAACGTTTCTGAGACCGCATGGACAAGGCTTTAAGCAGGAAAATCAATGACCTCGCAAAAAGTCAACTGTGGGAAAATGGGGCAAAATCACAAACAACTCCCTTTCTCACTTTCAGTAGGCTACTTTCAGTACAGTAAGCTGCACCGCGCGCTCAATTTGTTTCGGCGTTGAAAATGCCGGCAAGAGATTCACACTGCATAGTGGTCATTTTGTCAGACTGTACTCCTGGCTCTTGGCGTTAGGCCAGAAATCCATGGTGAAGAAACCCAGAGGAAAACTCGTGTGGTGAGACTGTCATAATCGAACTGCCACTTCAAAGCTCATCCTCACAGTGGGTCTTGATGGTCACATCAGAGGTGGCATAGGTGACGCAGGTGAGGCAGAATCCCTCGCCCATCTGGTCGTCATCCAAGAACGCCTGGTCGCTCTGGTCAATGCTGCCCTCAAGCACCTTGCCAGCGCAGCTGGAGCAAGATCCAGCACGGCAGGAGTAGGGCAATTCCAAGCCTTCCTCCTCAGCCTGATCCAGGATGTACACGTCCTCAGGGCACTCGAAGGACTGCGTACCATCAGGGGTCTCAAGGGTCACCTTGAAGTGGGCTGGCACTCCGGGACGAGCGGGCACAGTGTTCACGATGGCTGGCACATCGCCTGCTGCCAGTGCGCCTTTGGACAAGGCCTTGCAGCCCAAGTGCACACTCTGCTGAGGTGCCACAAAGGTGTCTGTGCTGGGGGCCAAGAAGCTGCGCAGCAGGGCCGCACAGCAGGCCGCAACCACCAAGACAGGCAGCACACGAGACTGAGAAGCCATTGCTTGAGATTTGTTTGTCCAAAACTACCTTGTAGACCTCACAGCCAAAATTCTCTGCAGTCTTGCTTCACTTCACACACCGTCCACACGAATGCCAACAATCGGAGACTTAAAGGTGTCTCTTCCACGTCTTCCACTGTTTAAAAAAACGTTTCTGAGACCGCATGGACAAGGCTTTTTTTTTTTTTTTGTTGGTTTTCTTTTCTTTGTTTTTTGTTTTTTTTTTTTGTTTGTTTTTTTTTTTTTTTTTCTTTTTTTTTTTTTTTCCTTGTTTTTTTTATTTTTTTTTTTTTTTTTTTTTTTTTTTTTTTTTTTTTCTAGGCAGGAAAAATCAATGAACTCGCAAAAAGTCGACGTGGGGAAAAATGGCAAAATAACAAACCCAATCCCTTCTCACTTTCAGTAGGCTCCTTTCAGTACCGTAAGGCTGCCCCGCACGCTCATTATTGTTTCGGCGTTGAAAACGCCAGCAAGAGCATCTCACCTGCATAGTGTGTCATTTTGTCAGATGTACTCCTGGCTTTGCGTTAGGCCAGAAACTCCATGGTGAAGAAAACCCGGAGGAAATGCGTGTGGTGAGACTGCCTAGCGAACTGCCACTTCAAAGCTCATCCTCACAGTGGGTCTTGATGGTCACATCAGAGGTGGCATAGGTGACGCAGGTGAGGCAGAATCCCTCGCCCATCTGGTCGTCATCCAAGAACGCCTGGTCGCTCTGGTCAATGCTGCCCTCAAGCACCTTGCCAGCGCAGCTGGAGCAAGATCCAGCACGGCAGGAGTAGGGCAATTCCAAGCCTTCCTCCTCAGCCTGATCCAGGATGTACACGTCCTCAGGGCACTCGAAGGACTGCGTACCATCAGGGGTCTCAAGGGTCACCTTGAAGTGGGCTGGCACTCCGGGACGAGCGGGCACAGTGTTCACGATGGCTGGCACATCGCCTGCTGCCAGTGCGCCTTTGGACAAGGCCTTGCAGCCCAAGTGCACACTCTGCTGAGGTGCCACAAAGGTGTCTGTGCTGGGGGCCAAGAAGCTGCGCAGCAGGGCCGCACAGCAGGCCGCAACCACCAAGACAGGCAGCACACGAGACTGAGAAGCCATTGCTTGAGATTTGTTTGTCCAAAACTACCTTGTAGACCTCACAGCCAAAATTCTCTGCAGTCTTGCTTCACTTCACACACCATCCACACGAATGCCAACAATCGAAGACTTAAAGGTGTCTCTTCCACGTCTTCCACTGTTAAAAAAAACGTTTCTGAGACCGCATGGACAAGGCTTTAGGCAGGAAAATCAATGACCTCGCAAAAAGTCAACTGTGGGAACATGGTGCATAGTCACAAACAACTCCTTTCTCACTTTCAGTAGGTTAATCCCTTCCCTCTATTCCTTAACCCCCCAAATAAAAAAAAAACTAGGGTCCGTCTCCATTTTTGGAAAATTTGAGGTTGGCCAATTTGATTTTTTATTGATATCCTTTAGAAAACAATTTAAAAATGAAGCTACAATTTCAGGGTTTCACCCCCTAATAATAAAAACTAGTAAACCCTGGGGTGTTTTTTATTAGGGTCCGTCTTTTAAGGTAGAAACAAAAGTAGGTGTTTAATTTAATATTAGGGGAAAGCTTCGAAATCCAATTTCTGGCAATATGTTAATTAGATTTTAAAAGGAAATCTAATCGATTTTGAAATAGAAAAAATGTTTTTTATATTAGGGTTTTTAAATGTTTTTAATTTAGTATTAGGGGGAAGCTTCGCACCCGAATAATTAAATACCCCTAATAACAAAACTACCTGAGGTGTTTATTATTTGGGGAGGGGGTAGTATTAGGGGGAACAGATTACTTTCAACTACTTTCAGTAAGTTGCACTACAAGCTAAAACTTTTCAGGCGTTGAAAATGCCAGCAAGACATTCACACTGCATAGTGGTCATTTTGTCAAACTGTACTCCTGGCTCTTGGCGTTAGGCCAGAAATTCATGGTGAAGAAAACCCGGAGGAAAACTCGTGTGGTGAGACTGCCATAGTCGAACTGCCACTTCAAAGCTCATCCTCACAGTGGGTCTTGATGGTCACATCAGAGGTGGCATAGGTGACGCAGGTGAGGCAGAATCCCTCGCCCATCTGGTCGTCATCCAAGAACGCCTGGTCGCTCTGGTCAATGCTGCCCTCAAGCACCTTGCCAGCGCAGCTGGAGCAAGATCCAGCACGGCAGGAGTAGGGCAATTCCAAGCCTTCCTCCTCAGCCTGATCCAGGATGTACACGTCCTCAGGGCACTCGAAGGACTGCGTGCCATCAGGGGTCTCGAGGGTCACCTTGAAGTGGGCTGGCACTCCGGGACGAGCGGGCACAGTGTTCACGATGGCTGGCACATCGCCTGCTGCCAATGCGCCTTTGGACAAGGCCTTGCAGCCCAAGTGCACACTCTGCTGAGGTGCCACAAAGGTGTCTGCGCTGGGGGCCAAGAAGCTGCGCAGCAGGGCCGCACAGCAGGCCGCAACCACCAAGAAAGGCAGCACACGAGACTGAGAAGCCATTGCTTGAGATTTGTTTGTCCAAGACTACCTTGTAGACCTCACAGCCAAAATTCTCTGCAGTCTTGCTTCACTTCACACACCGTCCACACGAATGCCAACAATCGAAGACTTAAAGGTGTCTCTTCCACAAAAACGTTTCTGAGACCGCATGGACAAGGCTTTAAGCAGGAAAATCAATGACCTCGCAAAAAGTCAACTGTGGGAAAATGGGGCAAAATCACAAACAACTCCCTTTCTCACTTTCAGTAGGCTACTTTCAGTACAGTAAGCTGCACCGCGCGCTCAATTTGTTTCGGCGTTGAAAATGCCGGCAAGAGATTCACACTGCATAGTGGTCATTTTGTCAGACTGTACTCCTGGCTCTTGGCGTTAGGCCAGAAATCCATGGTGAAGAAACCCAGAGGAAAACTCGTGTGGTGAGACTGTCATAATCGAACTGCCACTTCAAAGCTCATCCTCACAGTGGGTCTTGATGGTCACATCAGAGGTGGCATAGGTGACGCAGGTGAGGCAGAATCCCTCGCCCATCTGGTCGTCATCCAAGAACGCCTGGTCGCTCTGGTCAATGCTGCCTTCAAGCACCTTGCCAGCGCAGCTGGAGCAAGATCCAGCACGGCAGGAGTAGGGCAACTCCAAGCCTTCCTCCTCAGCCTGATCCAGGATGTACACGTCCTCAGGGCACTCGAAGGACTGCGTGCCATCAGGGGTCTCGAGGGTCACCTTGAAGTGGGCTGGCACTCCGGGGCGAGCGGGCACAGTGTTCACGATGGCTGGCACATCGCCTGCTGCCAATGCGCCTTTGGACAAGGCCTTGCAGCCCAAGTGGACACTCTGCTGAGGTGCCACAAAGGTGTCTGCGCCGGGGGCCAAGAAGCTGCGCAGCAGGGCCGCACAGCAGGCCGCAACCACCAAGACAGGCAGCACACGAGACTGAGAAGCCATTGCTTGAGATTTGTTTGTCCAAAACTACCTTGTAGACCTCACAGCCAAACAGCTAGTTCGCACATGTTCAATCAGACTGGGAAAGTCTTTCATCAAATACTCATGAGATTTCAGAAATGCAGCAATCTCCTGATTGAGAAATACACATTGCTGTGCATGTCTGTGGGACAGATTCGTCAGTCTTGCCAAATGAAAAGCGCATGATCGCCCAAAACATACATACTCCACACTGACATGTAGGCAAATACAACTTGTCATGCAAATCAACCACCATTATATACCTCAATATATCTCAATGCTCACACAACCAGCTGAGGTTGAAGTGCCACCTGCATCACAAGTCTAACACATTGACTCTTCCCAGTTTTTCTATACAATTTGCGACCCTAAAGTTACTACCATTTTGAGCTGCTTCACAAAAAAACTGCTCGCTGTCTCCCTCCCTCTCTCTTCTCTCTCTCTTCTCTCTCTCTTCTCTCTCTCTCTTCTCTCTCTCTTCTCTCTCTCTTCTCTCTCTCTTCTCTCTCTCTCTTCTCTCTCTCTCTCTCTCTCTCTCTCTCTTTCTCGCTCTCTCCAAGCACATCTCAATTCATACAAGTCGACGCATCATTTTCAAGCATGCGACACTTAGAAGCGTTAGCAGAGGCTGCAGGGTTTGATTGGCTGTCAAACTGCAATGTAGGCACTTGGCTTGAGGCCAGAATTGCACAGCCAAAAACTGAAAATTCACCGAAAATCTAGGTAGCTTAAGAGAAATCTATACCGCGAAGCTGCCACTTCAAAGCTCATCCTCACAGTGGGTCTTGATGGTCACATCAGAGGTGGCATAGGTGACGCAGGTGAGGCAGAATCCCTCGCCCATCTGGTCGTCATCCAAGAACGCCTGGTCGCTCTGGTCAATGCTGCCCTCAAGCACCTTGCCAGCGCAGCTGGAGCAAGATCCAGCACGGCAGGAGTAGGGCAATTCCAAGCCTTCCTCCTCAGCCTGATCCAGGATGTACACGTCCTCAGGGCACTCGAAGGACTGCGTGCCATCAGGGGTCTCGAGGGTCACCTTGAAGTGGGCTGGCACTCCGGGACAAGCGGGCACAGTGTTCACGATGGCTGGCACATCGCCTGCTGCCAATGCGCCTTTGGACAAGGCCTTGCAGCCCAAGTGCACACTCTGCTGAGGTGCCACAAAGGTGTCTGCGCTGGGGGCCAAGAAGCTGCGCAGCAGGGCCGCACAGCAGGCCGCAACCACCAAGACAGGCAGCACACGAGACTGAGAAGCCATTGCTTGAGATTTGTTTGTCCAAAACTACCTTGTAGACCTCACAGCCAAACAGCTAGTTCGCACATGTTCAATCAGACTGGGAAAGTCTTTCACCAAATACTCATGAGATTTCAGAAATGCAGCGATCTCCTGATTGAGAAATACACATTGCTGTGCGTGTCTGTAGGACAGATTCTTCAGTCTTGCCAAATGAAAAGCGCATGATCGCCCAAAACATACATACTCCACACTGACATGTAGGCAAATACATGCAAATACAACTTGCCATGCAAATCCACCACGATTATCTCAATATATCTCAATGCTCACATAACCGGCTGAGGTTGAAGTGCCACCTGCATCACAAGTCTAACACATTGACATATTGACGTTTCCCAGGTGTTTTATACCATTTGCCAGAGCTGCCTGACAAAAAAAAAAAACGATCGTTTCTCTCTCTCTCTCTCTCTCTGTCTCTCGCTCTCCCCAGCAAATCTCCATTCCTGCAAGTCTGACGTATAATTTTCAAGCATGCGACACTTAGAAGCGTTAGCAGAGGCTGCAGAGTTTGATTGGCTGTCAAACTGTAATGTAGGCACTTGGCTTGAGGCCAGAGTTACACAGCCAAAGACTGAAAATTCACCGAAAATCTACGTAACTTAAGAGAAATCTATACCGCGAAGCTGCCGCTTCAAAGCTCATCCTCACAGTGGGTCTTGATGGTCACATCAGAGGTGGCATAGGTGACGCAGGTGAGGCAGAATCCCTCGCCCATCTGGTCGTCATCCAAGAACGCCTGGTCGCTCTGGTCAATGCTGCCCTCAAGCACCTTGCCAGCGCAGCTGGAGCAAGATCCAGCACGGCAGGAGTAGGGCAATTCCAAGCCTTCCTCCTCAGCCTGATCCAGGATGTACACGTCCTCAGGGCACTCGAAGGACTGCGTGCCATCAGGGGTCTCGAGGGTCACCTTGAAGTGGGCTGGCACTCCGGGACGAGCGGGCACAGTGTTCACGATGGCTGGCACATCGCCTGCTGCCAATGCGCCTTTGGACAAGGCCTTGCAGCCCAAGTGCACACTCTGCTGAGGTGCCACAAAGGTGTCTGCGCTGGGGGCCAAGAAGCTGCGCAGCAGGGCCGCACAGCAGGCCGCAACCACCAAGACAGGCAGCACACGAGACTGAGAAGCCATTGCTTGAGATTTGTTTGTCCAAAACTACCTTGTAGACTTGTAGACCTCACAGCCAAACAGCTAGTTCGCACATGTTCAATCAGACTGGGAAAGTCTTTCACCAAATACTCATGAGATTTCAGAAATGCAGCAATCTCCTGATTGAGAAATACACATTGCTGTGCATGTCTGTGGGACAGATTCGTCAGTCTTGCCAAATGAAAAGCGCATGATCGCCCAAAACATACATACTCCGCACTGACATGTAGGCAAATACAACTTGTCATGCAAATCCACCACCATTATATACCTCAATATATCTCAATATATCTCAATGCTCACACAAACAGCTGAAGTTGCACTACCACCTGTTTAACAAGTCTAACACATTGACTCTTCCCAGTTGTTCTGTACCATTCCCGACCCTAAAGTTGCTACCATTTGAGCTGCCTCACAAAAAAACTGCTCGCTGTCTCCTTCCCTCTCTCTTCTCTCTCTCTCTCTCCCTCTCTCTCTCTTCTCTCTCTCTCTCTCTCTCTTTCTCTCTGTGTCTCTCTCTCTCTCTCTCTCTTTCTCTCTCTCGCCCTCTCCAAGAAAATCTTAATTCATACAAGTCTGACGCATCATTTTCAAGCATGCGACACTTAGAAGCGTTAGCAGAGGCTGCAGAGTTTGATTGGCTGTCAAACTGCAATGTAGGCACTTGGCTTGAGGCCAGAGTTACACAGCCAAAGACTGAAAATTCACCGAAAATCTACGTAACTTAAGAGAAATCTATACCGCGAAGCTGCCACTTCAAAGCTCATCCTCACAGTGGGTCTTGATGGTCACATCAGAGGTGGCATAGGTGACGCAGGTGAGGCAGAATCCCTCGCCCATCTGGTCGTCATCCAAGAACGCCTGGTCGCTCTGGTCAATGCTGCCCTCAAGCACCTTGCCAGCGCAGCTGGAGCAAGATCCAGCACGGCAGGAGTAGGGCAATTCCAAGCCTTCCTCCTCAGCCTGATCCAGGATGTACACGTCCTCAGGGCACTCGAAGGACTGCGTGCCATCAGGGGTCTCGAGGGTCACCTTGAAGTGGGCTGGCACTCCGGGACAAGCGGGCACAGTGTTCACGATGGCTGGCACATCGCCTGCTGCCAATGCGCCTTTGGACAAGGCCTTGCAGCCCAAGTGCACACTCTGCTGAGGTGCCACAAAGGTGTCTGCGCTGGGGGCCAAGAAGCTGCGCAGCAGGGCCGCACAGCAGGCCGCAACCACCAAGACAGGCAGCACACGAGACTGAGAAGCCATTGCTTGAGATTTGTTTGTCCAAAACTACCTTGTAGACTTGTAGACCTCACAGCCAAACAGCTCGTTCGCACATGTTCAATCAGACTGGGAAAGTCTTTCATCAAATACTCAGATTTCAGAAATGCAGCAATCTCCTGATTGAGAAATACACATTTCTGTGTGTGTCTGTGAGACAGATTCTCAGTCTTGCCAAGTGAAAAGCACTAGACTTGATAACCAATATGACGCAACTTCAAGTGGCATCCAACAAAGGACTGATTTGGGACTGATAAAAGTGTGTCCAAGCAATTAACTCTACGCTTTTTCCTCCATGAAAAAGAATAACGAGAACAGCTACATACTTCACACTGACATGTAGGCAAATACAACTTGTCATGCAAATCCACCACGATGATCTCAATATATCTCAATGCTCACACAACCACGTGTGAGGTTGCACTATCACTTGCTCAACAAGTCTAACACATTGACTCTTCCCAGTTGTTCTCACCAAAAAAAACTGCTCTCTCTCTCTCTCTCTATCTCTCTCTCTCTCTCGCTCTCCCCAGCAAATCTCCATTCCTGCAAGTCTGACGTATAATTTTCAAGCATGCGACACTTAGAAGCGTTAGCAGAGGCTGCAGAGTTTGATTGGCTGTCAAACTGTAATGTAGGCACTTGGCTTGAGGCCAGAGTTACACAGCCAAAGACTGAAAATTCACCGAAAATCTACGTAACTTAAGAGAAATCTATACCGCGAAGCTGCCACTTCAAAGCTCATCCTCACAGTGGGTCTTGATGGTCACATCAGAGGTGGCATAGGTGACGCAGGTGAGGCAGAATCCCTCGCCCATCTGGTCGTCATCCAAGAACGCCTGGTCGCTCTGGTCAATGCTGCCCTCAAGCACCTTGCCAGCGCAGCTGGAGCAAGATCCAGCACGGCAGGAGTAGGGCAATTCCAAGCCTTCCTCCTCAGCCTGATCCAGGATGTACACGTCCTCAGGGCACTCGAAGGACTGCGTGCCATCAGGGGTCTCGAGGGTCACCTTGAAGTGGGCTGGCACTCCGGGACGAGCGGGCACAGTGTTCACGATGGCTGGCACATCGCCTGCTGCCAATGCGCCTTTGGACAAGGCCTTGCAGCCCAAGTGCACACTCTGCTGAGGTGCCACAAAGGTGTCTGCGCTGGGGGCCAAGAAGCTGCGCAGCAGGGCCGCACAGCAGGCCGCAACCACCAAGGCAGGCAGCACACGAGACTGAGAAGCCATTGCTTGAGATTTGTTTGTCCAAAACTACCTTGTAGAACTCACAGCCAAACAGCTAGTTTTAGTCAATGCACGCAGTTTGTTCTTTGCAGTGTAGGGCTCAGAAGATCAAATCCGCAGAAATCTAAGTTTACTGATCTAAGAGCCAAACAAAACCATTGGTATTTTGGGGATCTCCAAAGCAACCTTCAGCAATCAGTGTTCAAACTGGTCTGGTGCAGGGTCGCCATCGAAGCGCCCCAAGGAGGGTCAAAACTCCGGTGAACATTCCGAAAAACTTCATGGAGAGCAGTGTCTTTGATTGGAACTTCAGTGAATCGTATGCCAAGCCGCTTGAATCCGTTTTGACCCCAAGTTATGAACAAAGTGATCTACTTTGGACCACAGGGCAAGCTTTGGACCACGGGGCAAGCGGGGCAAGCAGCGCGCGGCGAAACGTCATTCAGATCCTTCAGGCACTTTCTCAATTCCTCAGTTGACTCCTGAGACAAGCGACGTGTCGTCTTTGATCCATCCCCTGGTCAAAGTCTCGGCACAATGTCACTCAAATGACATTCCGAAGCTCATCGTTTGTACAAATCCAAGCATTTGTCATCATGTTTCCTGTTCACCTATAATTTACCCTCTGGTAAACTAAGATAACTATGGAAAATCACCATTCTTAATGGGGATTAATCAACTATTTAACTATGGGCCATGGCTTCCACTTCGCAAAGTGTTTGCTCACCTCGAATCCAGGGGGCTACTGGACTGCCCTCCGCGAATTTAACATGGCAATTTTCCCCACATTTTCGCTATCGTATCCCATCCTGTCCTACTATATTCCCATGGAAAATCCCCAATGGAAAATCCCCGTGGCCTAGTGGATGTTTCTAGCCCATGAAAAACCCAAAAATTGGTGGGCTCCTGCAAGCTGTAAGTCGCGACGTTGCCCACTGCAGGACGGACCTGTGGCGGCCATGTTCCCAGGATTTGCTCGGATGGATGTTCCAATGATTAGCTGGAAAAAAAAGATGTTTTTTTGTGCCAAGCAGAATAACCACCAAGCTTAGCAGAGTCTCTGGTGACTCTGGTTTTGCAATTTTCATGTGTGCCCCTTGGATCATTGTCAGGTTTGTCTCAAGTCATATTCCCGCATCCCGCTTGGTAAAAATGACGGATTTTGATTGGGGAAACCATCCTTATTATTGGTTTACCATCGGAAAATCAAGGATAAATATGTGGGTGTGTGTGTGTGCGCAGCATGTCCGAGGCCAAACTTGGACAGCGCGCAAATTTGTGTTTTTTGCTGGTTACCCTCCAATCAAATATGGTTTGCTGGCAAACATAATTGGGACTTTAACCATCAAGAAAATATCAATGGGACTTCACTTTGCTGGAAAATCCCAAAAAAAGTTGGGATTATATGTATATCACTCCCCCAAATTCGAAGTGTCCAACTTTTCTATCTATTTAGAAGGTTTACTATGTCCCAAAATGATGACCCATCTCAGCAGTGTCGAAACAAGCATCGTTTCCTCAGATTGTTTCCGATTTCAGGTACTTCAAAAACACATTTCTCTGGTTGGTGGTTGATATATTATAATCCACAATACTATAATATAATAATATATATATATATGGTTGGTGGTTTTTCGCCAACCCCTCTGAAAAATATGATGGAGTGGACGTGAATTGGGATGATGACATTCCCAACTGAATGGAAAATAAAAGCCATGTTCCAAACCACCAACCAGTTCTGTATATACTGAGAGAGAGAGAGAGATGCTGGTTAAATTTGTTAAATCGTGTAATGTCAATCCACATTGATGAGCACTGCTACCAGGGTCTCACAGAACACTGCTCATCTGTGCCATGGACGAAACATGGTTTGTTTTCTCAGACCCCTATGTTTCCTCCCATTGATGATGAACCCTCTCTATCCCCATGATAATCATTTACAAATCCCTGTTGCTTGATGGTTAAGTCCCAATAAAAAATAATGACCATCCCAGCATCATCCCCTTCATCATATTAAGTGTCTTCTATCCCAATTATAACCCAACTTACAGTAGTTGATGAGATTCCCATTTGGAGGATCCTCCCGCTTAGTAGGTTAGTAACACTGCTTAGTAAGTCCCCGATTCGTTCAGTGGGTTCTTCCAATTATATATATATATATGCCCACAGGATGGTGCCCCCCAGTTAAGACTTTGTTTATAAACCCCATGAATACTATAGTTAGAACTACCATAAACCATAGAATTCAACCACAGCCATATCTCAACTGAACGCTATCGTTTACGGGGCCCCATGCTGCAGGAAATCCCAACGAAATCGGCGACGTCCGAGCCTTCAAAGTTGCCTCTTCGGGCCGTGCCACGCAGGGTCCCACGGTCGCTCCCCTCGGACCAGAACGCTGTGGCGCTGCCTGCGAGACCGCTTGCCAGTGATGGACAATAGAGGTGTGTGTATAGAGATATACAAATAAATATACACATTAATATTTAGATATAGAATGTATAATATATATATATATATATATCATATTTATAAAAATCATATCTATATATTTGTAAATATGTGTATATATATACCCTTAGCTTCCAAACCCTACAAATTTGTCGGGTTCAAACTAAAACCCTGGGTTTAGCCGTGATCATGCTCAAGACCTCGGGTTTGTTGCAAAAAAAAAAACATGTTTGCTTCCAACAGAGCTCCTGCTTTGTCAGGACTTCACATCTACATACACATCTGCAAAAGTACGGGTCCGGAATTCAAGCCTCGTTTGCAACCTGTGTGTAACCCGTGTTTATCTCAGGTGTACACCGTGTTTTTCTGGGGGAAACCTCGGAAACCTCGGGTTTTTGGTGAAAACCCTGTTTTTTTTTGGGAACACCGGGTATTGCTAACCCGTGTGCAACCCGTGTTTAACCCGTGTGAACCCGTGTTTTAAAACGTGGGTTGGAACCCCTTGGAACTGGTGAGCACTAAGAAAATCAAAGCATCTCGGGACATGGTGGTGAAATTTGTTGAAATGAGAAACACCGGCTTTCGTTTTAAAACCCTGGGTTTTAAGTGCCACCCTACGAATTTTATGGGTTTTGGAGGGTCAAGGTACACATATATGTATATATGTATATATGTATGTATGTATGTATGTATGTATGTCTGTCTGTCTGTCTGCATGCATGCATGCATGCATGCACGCATGTATATATATATATATACGTATATATATATATATATACATATATATATATACGTATATATATATATACGTATATATATATACGTATATATGTATATGTAATATATATATATATACGTATTTACATATGATTATATATGATTATATATGTGTAAAATATTCTGGCTGTGTCTGAAAACAGGGCTTACCGTAGCGAGAAAAAAAATGCAACTCCAATTCCAATGAGGAAAATGACGATGAACCACTGGATTTCGGGGTTGCGCTGTATAAATCAACTGGGTCACAATCCCATTAGAATAAAACCAAAATCTTTGAAACTGACCCATTAATATCATATGTTCTTGCATGTTCTTGGTGTTTATCACCAATGTTCACATCATCTGTGTCTTCGAAAATATTTGGACACCACATGCAGCTCACATTTCAGCACACAGGCCCACCTGTGGGGATGGTGGAAATGCCTGCACCAACGAGCAGCAAATGCGGACATAGAACATCATACGTGGTGGCGAACTACCCGCGAATCCCAAGTAGGTTATATGTCTGGTTTTGTCAGTGAGATAAGTAAGCTGAATCCACTGAAATAACTAGGGTTATAAGTTAAATTTACGATTCGTGGGATGAGCCACCAAAAAGAAGCAAGAATTCTGTGCTTTTCAATCAACGCCCGCGGCTAGAAAAAGTTCAGACTAGCGTCAGGTCAGTTTTTGGATCATCGTCTTGATGTTCAAAAACAAAAAACTTTCGCAACCGAGATGATCATCACAGTCAGCAGAACGCCCTTCACATTGCCGCTAACTACAGTCATAATCAGTGGGGTGCCTCACCACGTCACAAAAAGTTTCTCGCATGAGTATCAGATTATCAAGTTACCCTCTGGTAAACGTTTACAGTTTGCGAACTGGAAAATCACCATCTTTAAGTTCGATAAATCAACCTTTTCTATGGGCCATGGCTTCAATAGCAAACTGTGAAATTACCAGAGGCTACAACGGAAACAGCAGGCTCAAAATCATCCAAAATCATGGATCTGGCTGGTAGCCCTGGTAACTAATATCAGCTGGGCTTTTGGCTCGAGTCATCGAGTTGATGGTTAACTATATATTAATTCAACTTTGGCTATGAATCAGAAGCTTGGTTTTCTTGGTTTTCTTGGTCTTCATGTCAAGTCATCGCTGGTAGTAAAAAAAATCATTCCCGAATTCGGAAAGCCATAGGTGTTCAATGGTTTTGAATGGTAAGTAGGAAAAAGATGTTTGGTTTTTGTGCGCGTGGGGTCAGTACGGTGAATCCACTTATATATAACTAGGCTTATAAGTTATAACCTACCCTCTGGTAAACGTTTACATAGCGAACTGGAAAACCACCATTTTTGGTAAATCAACTATTTCAACTGGGCCATTTTCAATAGCGAGCTGTTAGTCATAACCAGAGGGTACGATTCGTGGGTTAGTTCGCCACCAAGTATCAATTCTTAACCATCATTATCCATTATTCACCATCATTAACCACTATGAAAACCATAGATGATTAACCATCATTAACCATTTGTTAACCATATCAACCATCATAACGACCTGGTAATAGTTGTGTTTGCTCTATAAATGGATACAATGGGAATAATATAATATGATTATGGGAATATGTGAATATATATGGGAATATATATATATATATCCGGGTAAATTATAATATTTCACTAACCTGAATCTTGCGGCAATTTGGCGATGATTTCCCTTATTAACCATGATTCCCAGTGAGGTCGCAGTGACTCCAAGCCTCCAACAACCGTGATTCCATTGCCTTGCGGACAGAAGTTTGGCGCACGGGGCTGCCACCCTCTGAAGCCATTGCCCAGTCGAAATAGTTGATTTACCCAGCTAGAATAGTTGGTGGATCTTTCCAGTTCGCAAACTGTAAACGTTTACCAGAGGGTAATAGAAGGAAAACCCTTCCTTAGTGATGTTCAAATAAACATCCGAGGATAAGTTCCAAATAAAAGTTCTTGAGCGATGCAGATCCCAGGCATCTGCGAAAGTAGTCAGATGCGGAACATACCCCAGTTTTATGTATAATATATACAGTATAACATAACATTCTATGAAAATACGATACAATACAATATCATATATATCAAAGCAAAATAAAACATATTACAATAAATCAATATAAATGATAATACTAATATATCATAATATAACCTATTACATTCCAGTTTCTTATGTGTATGTATATTAGGCTGTATATACATAGCCACATGGCGCCGGTTTTTTCCAGGACCTGCCTGCGACGTCTCCAACGTGGCGACCCGATCAAGCATTTCTGTCCTGGAATCCAGTGCAGTTTCCCTTGTAAAATGGCAATATAACTGATATAATACTTGTAAAATGGTAATATAACTGATATAATACTTGTAAAATGGTAATATAACTGATATAATACGTGTAAAATGGTAATATAACTGATATAATACTTGTAAAATTGTAATATAACTGATATAATACGTGTAAAATGGTAATATAACTGATATAATACTTGTAAAATGGTAATATAACTGATATAATACTTGTAAAATGGTAATATAACTGATATAATACGTGTAAAATGGTAATATAACTGATATAATACGTGTAAAATGGTAATATAACTGATATAATACTTGTAAAATGGTAATATAACTGATATAATACTTGTAAAATGGTAATATAACTGATATAATACGTGTAAAATGGTAATATAACTGATATAATACTGTAAAATGGTAATATAACTGATATAATACGTGTAAAATGGTAATATAACTTATATAATACTTGTAAAATGGTAATATAACTGATATAATACTTGTAAAATGGTAATATAACTGATATAATACTTGTAAAATGGTAATATAACTGATATAATACGTGTAAAATGGTAATATAACTGATATAATACTTGTAAAATGGTAATATAACTGATATAATACGTGTAAAATGGTAATATAACTGATATAATACTTGGAAAATGGTAATATAACTGATATAATACGTGAAAATGGTAATATAACTGATATAATACTTGTAAAATGGTAATATAACTGATATAATACCTGTAAAATGGTAATATAACTGATATAATACCTGTAAAATGGTAATATAACTGATAGAATACTTGTAAAATGGTAATATTGCTGATATAATACGTGAAAAATGGTAATATAACTGATATAATACGTGAAAAATGGTAATATAACTGATATAATACGTGTAAAATGGTAATATAACTGATATAATACGTGTAAAATGGTAATATAACTGATATAATACGTGTAAAATGGTAATATAACTGATATAATACGTGTAAAATGGTAATATAACTGATATAATACGTGTAAAATGGTAATATAACCGATATAATACGTGTAAAATGGCAATATAACTGATATAATACTTGTAAAATGGTAATATAACTGATATAATACTTGTAAAATGGTAATATAACTGATATAATACCTGTAAAATGGTAATATTGCTGATATAATACTTGTAAAATGGTAATATTGCTGATATAATACTTGTAAAATATAATACGTGTAAAATGGTAATATAACTGATATAATATTTGTAAAATGGTAATATAACTGATATAATACGTGTAAAATGGTAATATAACTGATATAATACGTGTAAAATGGTAATATAACTGATATAATATTTGTAAAATGGTAATATAACTGATATAATACGTGTAAAATGGTAATATAACTGATATAATACGTGTAAAATGGTAATATAACTGATATAATATTTGTAAAATGGTAATATAACTGATATAATACGTGTAAAATGGTAATATAACTGATATAATACGTGTAAAATGGTAATATAACTGAGATAATACGTGTAAAATGGTAATATAACTGATATAATACTTGTAAAATGGTAATATAACTGAGATAATACGTGTAAAATGGTAATATAACTGATATAATACTTGTAAAATGGTAATATAACTAATATAATACTTGTAAAATGGTAATATAACTGATATAATATGTGTAAAATGGTAATATAACTGATATAATATGTGTAAAATGGTAATATAACTGATATAATACGTGTAAAATGGTAATATAACTGATATAATACTTGTAAAATGGTAATATAACTGACATATATAATACTTTTAAAATGGTAATATAACTCATATAATACTTGTAAAATGGTAATATAACTGAGATAATACTTGTAAAATGGTAATATAACTGAGATAATACTTGTAAAATGGTAATATAACTTATATAATACGTGTAAAATGGTAATATAACTGATATAATACTTGTAAAATTGTAATGTAGGTGATACAACTGGTATAACTGATATGCATATACTTTTTTGGTCTTTCCCATTGTTGATGGAAAAGTCAATGTGTACTCCTTTGATGATGATTTACTGTTCCATCTATTTGGGGATGACGACAAAAAATGCGATTTATTCGGACATCATGGGGATATAGTAGCTTCGTAATGGTTTTTTACAATGAGTAATAATGATTGGTAGTGGTTTCTACAATGGTTTTTTTTATGTTTTTAGGGGTACAATCCGATGGGATGATTTTTATCCAGTTCACTAGCTGTCTGCACTCCCAACCGTGTCCCATTTTTTTAGCGCATTGGTATTGTAGGCCAAGACTTACTGGTGCTAAACGCAGGGAATTTTCGGGAATGATCCACTGGCTAACTATCAATTTCATCATCCCAGCAACCCCCAGCAACCCATCCATTCCCTACTAAAGCACCAGTAAGAAAAATATGTGTACCCTCTGGTTATTTAACATAGCCATGGAAAATGGCCCATTTATAGATGGTTTACCTATTAAAAATGGTGATTTTCCATGGCTATGTTAGTCATAACCAAAGGGTATCATGAAAAAAGAATCTCTGGTAATCATCCAGCTGGTAATCGCGGTAATTTTTTCTGTCCATTGACTTCGATGGGTCTTTCACGGTGGGCCGAGCCACAAATGGAATAACACAATAATCATCAAGAATCAATAATCAATAATCATCAATATAATAATCATCAAGAATCAATGATCATCAATCATCATCAATCATCAATGATCCATTTTTCGTGGTTCAGCAATTCCTCATCCCATGATTTTTCTGGGCAACTTGACCTTCTTAGCCCTGGATTCCTTGCCTGAGCTGCGCGCAAAGAGAACAGGCCTGGCGGGTCCACACAGCAGTCAGCTACTGCAACCAGCAAGGTTGATTCAAACCTGATTTAAACACAGCCATACTGATAGAAATGTATAGAAATATCCAGATTGAAAAAATGCACTAACCATGTTGCGATTAGAAACTGCCAGATCGGACTCGAAAACACACACCTCGTCCCGGACGGATGCGCAGGCGTGTGCAAGTTGCTCCTCCAACTTGTGACGTGGGACCACCTAAAAATGGCTCCACAGCGGCTCGTTGATTCGTGTTGATATTTCCATGGTAATATTCCAAGTGATTCCAAGTGATCTTGATATGTTTATATCATGTGATTATCATGTTCTATCCCATAAAAAAGAGCCACGAAAAGACATCTACTGATCATCTACTGATCATCTACTCCCAAATCTGCCAGAAACTCACCATGTTCTCACTGATTTCACAATGCACCTCTGCGATAGCATCCTTCAACTCCTGAAAAACATCTTCGAAGAGGGATTGGAGATTTCAAGTGTCTGGAGCTCAAAAAATGCAAAGATGTGGTTGATGATCTCAACATATCTCAATGCCGACTGAGAGAAAGACTTGGAGGGAGCCTTGCATGTCGGCCATGTGCTGGTTCAGCATCTTCATCTGGGCCAGGTCGAATGGGTCGATGTTGCGATCTCCACTGACGGAGATCGAAACTCCCAGCCTCTGAGCTATGCGTCTCCCATAGCTGATCCACGGCAGCTTTCGCCCTCAGACCTACGCGAGCCAATCAATGGCTATCTTTTAGGATCTTAAACTATTTAAAAAAAAAACTAAGGATCCAAAATCCTATGAAGATGAACTGAGCCATGCTCTTCTTTTATGGTCTTTAGAATCTTTTAGAAGGTCCCAAATCCCAGAGATTCCCCAACTTCCGAGATTTTTGGAACCACTTCCAGGGGATCTGCGCAAGCGCTCAACGCCACTTGTGGAGCCTGAACAATCTCGGGTCTGCTCCATGCTGCCTCCATCGCACAGAGCCTGATCGAAGAAATTCTGGGGTTGATCGAAAGATGGGGTATTTTTTTTCAGCGCATCGCTGCTACAATTATAGTTACTTATAGTTTATAATGGACCACTAAATGGTCGATTTTGAGGGCGCCATTTTGAAACATAAAGGGGGGTGAGAAGATCCCCCTGCCAGCAGGAGCCATTTGCTTGTGACTGGGCGAGCCACATCTTTCATCACCGAATAGATCTGCGCCTGCGACCGGGTCGACCCTTCTAGTCACCAGGAGAAACCCTATTTGGAACCACTGGGCATGGCTATAGGTCCATCCCCCAGCCAAATGGCCAAATTCAACGAATCTCGTTGAAGAATGTCTGGAAAATCAAAACATGTATGCACCCAGAAAAATTTGTTTACACCGAAAATTCTGCGCCAAGCTGGTCATTGGAATCGTCCCAGATTCTGCAACCCAAGAATATGTCCTTAACAGGAAGGGCTCCCCTAGTTATGTTTGGGTTAAAGCCCATCCAACAGAAATCAACTAGTATGCTCTGAGCAAAGTTCAAAAACCCTCATTCCATCAAAAACTGGTTGGTTCATGGTACCCTCTGGTAAACTTAACAGTTTGCTATGGAAAATCACCATGTTTGGGTATATCCACTATTTTGACTGGGCCATTTTCCAGTTCGCAAACTGTTGCTGTTTACCAGGCCGGGTAATTCCCAACGGATTATGATTACCAATGATCATCCCATGTGCTTCGTAGACTCCCCAAACCTTGCAAACCTCGGCCGTGCTCGGCGGCGCCCCAGCGCTCCTGGAGCCCATCCTCTCCAAGCACAGGGCAGCAGAAGCGTTCCAAAGCATCCAACCTCCGGCTCAAAGCCTCAATGTCCTGGACACAGATGGGTATGTCTGAAAATGGGGTATACCGTTATACCTTCAATTATAGCCATTTAGTAGGGATAATGATCATTAACCATTGGGTGTAGGGATACACTATTTTCAGACAAACCCAGATTAGGTAGGCCCTAGACCACCGTGAATATGTCGATACGACGTAGGCCCATGTGGAACTTAAGTGAGACAATCATGATGTTGATGTAAAAATCCCATCCGAATGTTTCATGGGAGAGAACTCATTTCGCAATAGGCCTATACTATATGGGAATATAATGTTAGATCTCAAAGCTCAATCATTGACTCGAATTCAGGCTAGCAATTTTCATGATAGATCCATCCCTTTTACTTTTGTGTTTCATCGTCATGGAAAATCCATATCATCACGAAAATCTCTCAACCATGAGACAAAAACGAAATCCAACCATGAAAAAAAACGGAAATCGTTGATCTCCTGCAGTGATTCACTCAACTTCGTCGACCGACTGAAATTCTTGAAACGTCGCCAACTTGAGGCCAAAAAGGCCAAACCATCTGCTTATGACTAACAGTTTGCCATGGAAAATCACAAGTTTTAATAGGTAAACCAAGGTAAACCATCTATAAATGGGCCATTTTCCATGGCTATGTTAAATAACCAGAGGGTAGATGATGTGTTCATCCAGCTGTCCAACTCGGTTTTTGGAGCTTGCTACAGCCACAAAGAATAAATGGTCGGTGAGCAGGTCCACTTGCAACTATTTTCCGGCGGGAAAGGAAGAGTTATAAGCAATGTAGGATCCTGGCCATAAACCATGCGCAGCCCTCACCACACCATTATGGGTGTTACGTTTGCCATACGTTTATGGCAGCCAGGGTTTCCCACATTAAGTATTTATAAGTTAAAAGTGTTGAGTTATAATACGTCCTAATGACAGAAACACCCCAAAAAAAATGAGTTCCGTCTTCTATCGCTTCATTGTGAAGCCTTAAGAAATGTTGCGGGCGGCTGTTTATGTGATGGAACGAATGTGGTGAACCCAGCCAAACAGGCTGTATTTCTATGTGAGAATAGTGTGGGAACTGATGACTTGGGGATGGTTTATGGCATTGGGTTTACTACATTCATATATACAGGATGGTGCCCCCCAGTGATGTGAATCTTGGTTTATAACCCCCATTAACCAGTTCGTTACAGTATATCATGCTATATCTGCCATAAACCAAAGAATTCCATAGAATTCAGCCACAGAAATGTCTCAACTGAACGCTATCTGAGGGGGGCCCATCCTGTAACCTGTTTATTGAAACATGAACAATGCATGCTTCACCCGCCTGGCCGTTTGAAGCGAAGTATCCAATCAATCCATGGTCAGAGAAAGATTTTTCAATGTGGGTACCCTCTGGTAAACTAACAGTTTGCTATTGAAATTGCCAGTTATAGTTGATTTACAAAATAAAATTTAATAAAAATGAAGATTGTCATTGATTGTCCATAGCTATGTTTGTTTACCAGAGGGTGAAACAATGTCATACACCACCCATGACTGGGAATGGTTTTTTAAAAAATATGGTAAAATTGGGGATCGTTCGCCTTGAAATGGTATAGATGATCTGCAGGATGGTGGCCCCATAAAGAGATGTGAATGTTGGTACAAATAACCCCCATGAAAACGCCATAAACCATAGAATTCCCATAGAATTCAGCCACTGATCCATATCTCAACTGAACGCACGCTTAGCACCGCTAGCGCTAGGGGGTTCCATCCTGTGGGATGTTCAAATCATCAATGGGAACACTGGCATGATGAAATGATGTTCAAGTTCAAAAAAAACATGGTTTAAAAAAACAAGCTATGAGTCTTCTCCTTCTATGAGTCTTATGGCTTAAAAAAATAAGAAAAAATAAACTTTTAAAAAAAAACATAATGATCAAAAACAAACCCAAAAATAAGGTCTGAAACATGATGTCTCAGGGGATATGGCCAGAAATACGGTTTCCACCTTAAATGTCACTGGTACTTGGTGGCTCATCCCACGTACGAAATAGGTTATACTGTTATACCCTTGGTTTTTATTAGTGAGATAAGTAGGGTTAATCCACTTATATGTAAGTAGGCTTATAACCTAGTTATTAAGTGGGATGAGCCACCAAGTAACAATTCTTAACCATCATTATCCATTATTAACCATCATTAACCACTGTTAACCATAGATGATGATTAATTAACCACATATATATATATATAAACTATTTTTCAAGTGTCACACTTCAGCCGTCCTCAGTCACTCGCCAGCAAATGAGCTTTCCAGAACTGGCCTCACAAAATCCCTTGGGATTCTCATGGATATCCACATGATGAGGCCACTAAAATGGGGAGTTCCGAAAATGGTGAACCCATTTTTTTCGATATTGGTGTTCATTGATGTTCATTGATTTTCGATTTTCCCAATCATAATAGAAACTGACCAAACAGCCGCACATGCTTGTTCATCTTTGTCCTTGAATACCACAGAATGTTGTAGGGTTAGATTGTTTCGAACTATTGCAAAATCAAAGAAATGTTTTAAATATGGTGTATTGTGGTGTATATATATATATACACACATGTGCTCAATATTGTTCAATCCAAATTTGAAGCGCAGTGCTGTCACAAGCAAAACAGTTTCCAGAAGGCCTCCAAGCATGACAATCGGTTTTCAAGCGCTAACAAAGCTGATTCATCCATGGTTCCACAAAACGACCCAGGGTTTGATGTGTGCAACGGTGAAGTTTTATGTGTTCGACGTGAATCAAAATACAAAATGTTGTTTCGTCCAGTCCAATGTCACGCTATAGCCGCTATGGTTGCCATGTCAAGAAAATGAGATCCTGATGTCAATTTCATGAATTCACATATTTCATGCCATGAAAAATCTCAAGAGCCATTAAGATTTCGGCCCATCTATGCCAATTTCAGCCATTTCACCATGATCTCACGTGATTTCACCAGAAAATGTCCTGGAAAAAAAACACATTTTTTATGTCGCCTGGCAACAGCTGGACCAATAGGGCGGCGAGGGTTTCAAGGATTTACATTGCCATGGTTGATCTGAATCTGCGAAAATCATCGAAACACAGCCGCACAAACATAGTTTTGACTGCACAAGACTCATGCACTTCGCAGCACTTCGACACGGGTCGAGCTAGCTACACATCAATTGGGAATTTTTTTTTCAGAGTCGTCCTGGAGTTTTCCAAGTCTGGAACCGGTCGGCCTCACCGCAGCCCTGGATGAGCAGAGGCTCAGCAGGATCTGGATGACTCGATGACCATTCCTGCAGAGATTGCACCAATATTGTGGATGTTATCGGACCATTCAGAGGGCAACCTGTCAACCTCTAGTTTTCAAGCTAGACATCTGCGCCAAGCAATCATCGAGTCATCGAGCAGTCGTCTAAGAGTACACCTTCATTTTCTACTTCATGATTCTAATGTTAGTCAAGCAATAAACCATCCCCATCCATCCTCAATTTTCGTCGTGAATCCAAATGGATGGTGGCATTGGTTCATGGATCTTCATGGCAGAACCAACCTGGATATCATGATCCCACTCAGCTACCAAACCATGGTTGCTCCAAACACCCCAGGTACGTTTGGGGGGTAACTTGGGTAATGTCAACCCGTGGGGGTATTGCCCCAATAGTCATGATTTGATGCTTAAATGGTAATTTCCCAATTAAACAGCCTAGGGGTTATTAATCCAGGGTTGACATTTAATATAGAGGTAAAATGACCAATAATTGGGCCCCCTTCTGTCTATCACTTATTGATAATGGATCCATAGAATGTAGCTGGTGTTTGGGGATGTGACCAACGAAGTTCCATCCTGGATGTTTGTGATGTGAAAAAATGTTTTTGGAAAATGCCCTGGAAATCTGTGTGAAAACAGTGAAAACCCAACAAAAACAAAATTTTCGGAGTTTCCTGGGGCACTGTTCACTTGAATGGCAGTCAAATTAAGCCGATTGTTGGGTTTAGGGAACTTCAGATTTGCCAATTTGGAAGGTCCAACTTCAAGAGCCAGTCTAAATCCATATCACTGTAGTTTGTTCCTTGCTGATGTGGTAAACCCAATAAGAAACCTACCATTTGAGTGGCATTGAATGGAAGTTTAATGAGATCTTAATGGGAGCTCATTGGATGCTAATTGGATCTAATGTGGAAAACCCAAATTATAAACCGACCATTGGAGGATAAACTTTACAGCCCATTCATGGTATATTCAAGGAAACAATTTGAGGCCAAGGGGTAAGGGGCAAAAACTTGCTGGCAAGGTAAAGGGAGAAATGTTTCAGGCATGGTGAAAGAGCGGTGAGTGGGGAATTGAGAGGTACGAGGAGGAGAGTAAGTTTGATGATGGTGATGGTGATGATGATGATGATGATGTTGATGGTGCTGGTGATGATGATGGTGGTGGTGGTGATGATGATTGCGACGATACGACGCCGATGTCCCAGGGGGGAATTGAACCACGGCAAACTGTTTCCAAGCTATCCCGGCAAGGAACCCCAAAGCAGTGTGCAGTTAGGATTCTAAAGGGAAGGTAGCAAGGATTATACAGCATGGGGTTCAGTCAAGGTGGTCTTTGGAAGAAGAGATAGCAGGTTAGATTCTGCAAGTTCCCTCTGTGAAGATCTCTGTAGAAGATCGTGCGCAAGATCTCCTTGGCAGGTTCTCTGTAGAAGCTGCTGTGCAAGATGCCCTTGCACGGGTATCTGATCAAGGTGTCTATGAGAAATCTCCACAGACCATCTCTGTGAGAGATCTCAAAGTAAGACCTCTGTTCAAGCTCTCTATAACAGATCTCTGAGCAAGATATCTGCCCTCTTCACCAACTCCCTGTGCAACATCTCTACAAGAGGTCTCCTGGCAAGATCTCTGGACAAGGTCTTTATAAGAGCTCTGTTGGCGAGATCTCTATAAGAGACCTCTTGGCTAGATCTCTGCAACAGATCTATATAAGAGGTCTCTTGGCAAGATCTCTTTATGAGACCTCTGTGGAGGCTGTCTATAAGAGCTCTCTTGGCAAGATCTCTGTAAGGGACCTCTTGGCAAGATCTCAACAGATCTCTATGCAATGTCTCCGTACAAGATCTCTACAAGAGGTCTCTTGGCAAGATCTGTTTCAGAGATCTCTGCGCAAGCTCTCTATAAGACCTCTCTAGGCAAGATTTCAACAGATCACAGATCTCTATGCAATGTCTCTGTGCAAGATCTCTATAAGAGGTGTCTTGGCAAGATCTCTGCACAAGCTCCCTATAACAGCTCTGTACAAGCTCCCTATAAGAGGTGTCTTGGCACAAGATCTCTTGATGAGATCGCTTTGCAAGCTCTCTATGAGAGCTCCCTCGGCAAGATCTCAACAGATCTCTATGCGATGTCTCTGTACAAGATCTCTACAAGAGCTCTCTGTACAAGATCTTTATAAGAGGTCTCCGTGGCAAGATCTCTGCGCAAGCTCTCTTGTAAGGACCTCCTTGTCAAGATCTCTGCACAAGATATCCTTGACCACAAAAATGAGCACCGCGCCACAACGAGAGCGATCTGACACGCCCAAAGCGCCGAGAAGGTTGCGCGAGGGATCTCAAAATTCGCACCGCGCCAAAGCGAGAGCGATCTGACAGGCCGTGCCGTGAAGATTGTGCGAGCGCTCTCAAAATTCGCACTGTGCCACAACGAGAGCGATCCGACACGCCCAAAGTGACGAGAAGGTTGCGCGAGAGGTTTCCGAGCCACCGTTTCCTGCGAGACTTCCGTCAAAAACGGAAGATGAAGGAGCTTTTATGCTGTACAGGTCATCAAAAACGGCGCGCACGTATGAAACCACCTCGAATAACACCAGGCCTTAACTATTACCGTAAGAACCCCAAGTGTGACCACATTTCGGGAGAAAACAGCTGTGACGTGTTAACTGTGAAGTTTTATGTGATTGGCGATTCCAGTCCCTGCCAATACCATGATAAAGCAAGTGGGATTTCAGCCAGCAGAAATTGGTGGAATCGTTGTCAGCTTCACATCGTTTCGCCAGGATGACCAAGTCAGCCGTTGGTTAGGGGGTCCCCTCTTCGAATAAATACAGTATCCTTATTAAAATTGAAACGAACTCACTGAAAAACTCTTAGCCCACCTGTGGAGCGGCGAAGATGGTCGCGATTGCACGGTAACGCTTGTACCTCAAAGCTGTGATTGTTTGTCCCCAAAATCCTCACAGGCCTTCTGCCTTTTTTTTCATGCACCATATGAACCATTAAAAATTCCCCATTTCCCCGTCTCATTATACTAGCTGGTTGATAGGTTTCCCTACTGTGGGCCCATAGAAAAAAAAACAATGACCCCACTAGTATAATTCCCTATAATAACCCATCAATGGCATTCTGAATGCACCATCTTGTAAACGATTTGCCCACGGCCCGACGCGCACCCCGACGCATCACAGGCGATGATGAACATGCGGCGTATAGCGGGGAGATTTTTTCAGTTGCTCAGCACTGACGTGATCCTTCTGCCAAGCCATGATGTTGTCTTCGAAATGCATATCCCTTGAGACATGCACGAGACAGATTTGTCAAAACTGTTGGACCTTGGTTGATGAACATAACAATGCAAAAAAGGACTTTCCTTTTTGCAGCATCTTCTCAAAGAACCTACACAGACACATCAAGATATTCAAAATAAATAAGGTAGACATGTTCCTGAAACCTTCGTGAGAACACAACATGCTCTAGTGGAGGTTTCAACATCCCACAAGCGCGAAACTGTTGCGGTCACGGACAAACACAAAAAGAAATACGAAGGCATCGAATCAACAGGATCACACAGAAAGAATAACATTTACTCTGCACAGAGTTATATTGACTCCCATCTCTATGCTGCGTCTCGCTCTCATATTACCTGAATATCAAAAGACATCACTTGAAACGCGGCCTCACTTTCATCTTTGCATCTGATGTCAAAACACATCTGGTTATGGGTCAAAACCCTGGTACCCTAGGTATTCTAAAATAGCTGGTGAATAGATGGTTATTCCCCCAGTCATATGGTAATAATAGGTATTGACCCATCCCCATCTGCAAGTCAGCCTTGATATCTTTTGTCCAGAGCCGCACAGGTTTGTCTATTCAGCGCAAAGGCGAAGCAGTGTAGTTGGCCCAGTCACCCCAGGCGCTTCCTGTCAAGCCATCCTGGCAACAAGCTGTGGGCAAACCCGCACTGACAAAGCAGACTCCACATATGTTACATTCATTACATGCATTGGATGCAGTACATTACATGACATACAACACATATGTTACATTCATTACATACATTGGATGCAGTACATTACATGACATACATCACATATGTTGCATTCATTACATACATTGGATGCAGTACATTACATGACATACATCACATATGTTACATTCATTACATACATTGGATGCAGTACATTACATGACATACATCACGTATGTTGCATTCATTACATACATTGGATGCAGTACATTGCATGACATACTTCACATATGTTACATTCATTACATACATTGGATGCAGTACATTACATGACATACATCACATATGTTGCATTCATTACATACATTGGATGCAGTACATTACATGACATACTTCACATATGTTGCATTCATTACATACATTGGATGCAGTACATTACATGAAATAAATCACATATGTTGCATTCATTACATACATTGGATGCAGTACATTACATGACATACATCACATATGTTGCATTCATTACATACATTGGATGCAGTACATTACATGACATACTTCACATATGTTACATTCATTACATACATTGGATGCAGTACATTACATGACATACATCACATATGTTGCCATCATTACAAACACATGTATGCGTACATTGACATGACATACATCACGTATGTTGCATTCATTACATACTTGCAGTACCTTACATGACATATCATCATTCACCTATGGATTGCATACATCATATGTTTGCATTCATTACCTCATGGAAGCAGTACATTACATGACATACATCACATATGTTGCATTCCTTACATCATTGGATGCAGTACATTACATGACATACATCACATATGTTGCATTCATTACATACATTGGATGCAGTACATGCATACATCACATATGTTAACATTCAATATGTGCATCCATTACATACATACATACATCATATGGTGCATTCATTACATACATTGGATGCAGTACATTACATAATACATCACATTTACATACTTCACATATGTACATACATGGCATTACATACATTGGCCATTACAGACATACATCACATTTTTGTCATTCTTATACATTGGATGCAGTACATTACATGACATACATCACATATGTTGCATTCATTACATACATTGGATGCAGTACATTACATGACATACTTCACATATGTTACATTCATTACATACATTGGATGCAGTACATTACATGACATACATCACATATGTTGCATTCATTACACACATTGGATGCAGTACATTACATGACATACATCACGTATGTTGCATTCATTACATACATTGGATGCAGTACATTACATGACATACATCACATATGTTGCATTCATTACATACATTGGATGCAGTACATTACATGACATACATCACATATGTTGCATTCATTACATACATTGGATGCAGTACATTGCATGACATACATCACATATGTTGCATTCATTACATACATTGGATGCAGTACATTACATGACATACATCACAATGTTGCATTCATTACATACATTGGATGCAGTACATTACATGACATACATCACATATGTTGCATTCATTACATACATTGGATGCAGTACATTACATGACATACATCACATATGCTACATTCCTTACATACATTGGATGCAGCACATTACATGACATACATCACATATGTTACATTCATTACATACATTGGATGCAGCACATTACATGACATACATCACATATGTTACATTCATTACATACATTGGATGCAGTACATTACATGACATACATCACATATGTTGCATTCATTACATACATTGGATGCAGCACATTACATGACATACATCACATATGTTACATTCATTACATACATTGGATGCAGTACATTGCATGACATACTTCACATATGTTACATTCATTACATACATTGGGTGCTGCACATTACATGACATACATCACATATGTTGCATTCACTACATACATTGGATGCAGTACATTACATGACATACATCACATATGTTGCATTCATTACATACATTGGATGCAGTACATTACATGACATACATCACATATGTTGCATTTATTACATACATTGGATGCAGTACATTACATGACATACATCACATATGTTGCATTCATTACATACATTGGATGCAGTACATTACATGACATACATCATTTATGTTGCATTCATTACATACATTGGATGCAGTACATTACATGACATACATCACATATGTTTCATTCATTACATACATTGGATGCAGTACACTACTTGACATACATCACATATGTTGCATTCATTACATACATTGGATGCAGTACATTACATGACATACATCACATATGTTGCATTCATTACATACATTGGATGCAGTACATTACATGACATACTTCACATATGTTGCATTCATTACATACATTGGATGCAGTACATTACATGACATACATCACATATGTTGCATTCATTACATACATTGGATGCAGTACATTACATGACATACATCACATATGTTGCATTCATTACATGCATTGGATGCAGTACATTACATGACATACATCACATATGTTGCATTCATTACATACATTGGATGCAGTACATTACATGACATACTTCACATATGTTACATTCATTACATACATTGGATGCAGTACATTACATGACATACATCACATATGTTGCATTCATTACATACATTGGATGCAGTACATTACATGACATACTTCACATATGTTACATTCATTACATACATTGGATGCAGTACATTACATGACATACATCACATATGTTGCATTCATTACATACATTGGATGCAGTACATTACATGACATACATCACATATGTTGCATTCATTACATACATTGGATGCAGTACATTACATGACATACATCACATATGTTGCATTCATTACATACATTGGATGCGTACATTACATTACAACATCACAATGTTACATTCATTACATACATTGGATGCAGTACATTACATGACATACATCACATATGTTGCATTCATTACATACATTGGATGCAGTACATTACATGACATACTTCACATATGTTGCATTCATTACATACATTGGATGCAGTACATTACATGAAATAAATCACATATGTTGCATTCATTACATACATTGGATGCAGTACATTACATGACATACATCACATATGTTGCATTCATTACATACATTGGATGCAGTACATTACATGACATACTTCACATATGTTACATTCATTACATACATTGGATGCAGTACATTACATGACATACATCACATATGTTGCATTCATTACATACATTGGATGCAGTACATTACATGACATACTTCACATATGTTGCATTCATTACATACATTGGATGCAGTACATTACATGACATACATCACATATGTTGCATTCATTACATACATTGGATGCAGTACATTACATGACATACATCACATATGTTGCATTCATTACATGCATTGGATGCAGTACATTACATGACATACATCACATATGTTGCATTCATTACATACATTGGATGCAGTACATTACATGACATACTTCACATATGTTACATTCATTACATACATTGGATGCAGTACATTACATGACATACATCACATATGTTGCATTCATTACATACATTGGATGCAGTACATTACATGACATACTTCACATATGTTACATTCATTACATACATTGGATGCAGTACATTACATGACATACATCACATATGTTACATTCATTACATACATTGGATGCAGTACATTACATGACATACATCACATATGTTGCATTCATTACATACATTGGATGCAGTACATTACATGGCATACATCACATATGTTACATTCACTACATACGTTGGATGCAGTACATTACATGACATACATCACATATGTTACATTCATTACATACATTGGATGCAGCACATTACATGACATACATCACATATGTTACATTCATTACATACATTGGATGCAGTACATTACATGACATACATCGCATATGTTACATTCATTACATACATTGGATGCGTTACATACATTGCATACATCACATACGTTACATTCATTACATACATTGGATGCATTACATGCGTGAAATTTATTCCATGCATGCCATACCAATCCATACCATACAACATTCCATACAACATACCATACAACATACCATACCACACACCATACACCTACCATACCACATACCATGTTCCATACCACATTCCATACCATATACCAGTCCACATTTCATAGCACATTCCGTACCACACACAAAACCACACACCAAACCCCACTGCAAAACCACACCAAACATTCATTGCATACATGGCATACAGTGCATACATTGCATACAGTGCTACATTTCATACATTGCGTACGTTGCATGCATAGCATACATTACATACATTGAATACTTCAGGATACATGACAAGAATACGATACAATACAACACAATACAATACAGTACAATACAATACGATGCCATACTATTTCCTGCCATCCCATACCTTACATTACATTACGTCATATTACACCACATCACGTTACACCATATCACATCACATTACATACAAGACTTAACATAACATCACATCACATTGAATGAGATCACATCACATTACATGACCTTACATTCCATTCCATTCCTTTCCATTCCTTTCCTTTCCATTGTATTATATTACACTACATCACGTCGCATCACATGACATTACATCACACTACATTACACATCATTACACTACATTACATTACACTGCGTTACATTACATTACATTACTGTAGACTACATTGCACTACATTACGCGACATTGCATTACAATGCATTAGATAGGATTACATGACATAACATGACATGACATTACATTACATTGCAGTACGTTACATTACAGTACAGTACGTTACAATACATTACACCAAATCACATGACATGACATGAAATGACATTACATATACAGACATACATTAAAGACAAAACATATATACAGACATGCGGACATACCGACATACAGACATACGGACAGGCAGACATACAGACAGGCAGAGATACAGACAGGCAGACATACAGACATACAGACATACAGATCATACAGACATACAGACATACAGACAGACAGACATTACATACATACATATATACATATATACATATATGCATACATGCAGGGGCATGCGGCACCGGAGTCTTGACATGACATCAAACCGCGACTGTTCAACCCGCCAAAGAAAAATCCGGCTGTTCGTGCAACTGACGCAGCTGACGCATATTCCCGAAGGTCACTGACGCCATTCACCCCATCTCGCCTGGAAAAACATACCAATGATGGCCATCATCGCCAGTCTTCCGTTAGCAAGTTCGGCACTGAGCTTCTTGGTTTTCTCAGCAGGGTCGGAAGAGGTCAACACCTTGAATCCAAAGTCGCCTGCGGCAGCAGGGGTTCCAGCAGACTGATCCTGGGAAACTTCGCAGAAGGCCATGTAGGCCAAGATCTGACCCCATCCTCCAAGGTTTCAATAGTGGGCATCTAAATAAAATCACATAGATCATCAAAACAACATGTTATGTATGTTTAGGGATAATGAGTTACATATAATTCTATCATATAATTACGTTTATAATTACTGTCTCCACAAACATATCCACCAAGTATCACCGATTATATGTGATTATTCGGTTTTGATTTTCACAGCCAGTTTGAAACCCTGTCCTGCTGCTGGGACCTTTGAGATGGCAGCCAAACCATTAGGCACATCGGCGAACTTCAAACCGGCAGATGGAGATAAGTAGCCAGGGAATTTGCCAGTGATCTCCTGGGGATTGTTTCATTGGGATGCATTCAAAAACAAATTGCCAGTAGATTCCGCTACTATATGGTGTTTTTGCACGAATGGAAACATTAACAAAAACATACGTTACTGAAACG
>CAMXCT020001402.1:60962-63462 GCA_947184155.2 Cladocopium goreaui | reverse complement strand
AGAGGTCAACACCTTGAATCCAAAGTCTCCAGCATACGCAGCACTTCCTGGGGTCTGTTCCTGGGAGACCTCGCAGAAAGCCATGTAGGCCAAGATCTGACCCCATCCTCCAGGGTTGGCATATTGGGCCTCTAAACAACCTACATAAATCAGCAAAGCAACATGTTATACTGTCATAGTTATAGTGTAGGTTTGGAGATAATGAATTGTATATCATCATATCATAAGTACTGTACATCTATCGTGTATCCACAAACAGATCAAGCACATTTATATAATGGATGATACATAGAAAGAAATGTGTATATTTCTACATGTTATTGGATAGATACAGTATATATATATATGTTATGATATATATATATATATGTATATATATATATGTATATACATATATATAATGAATATGTATATATATATATGTATGGCTTTGATTTTCAGATGGATCCAGTTGTTTCAACCCTGTCCTGCGGCTGGGACCTTTGAGATGGCAGCCAAACCATTAGGCACATCGGCGAACTTCAAACCGGCAGATGGAGATAAGTAGCCAGGGAATTTGCCAGTGATCTCCTGGGGATTGTTTCATCGGAATGCATTCAAGAAAAAACATTGCCACATATTGCCAGTGCGAGTAGGTTCACCCAACATCACCCAACTATAGTGGAATTGCAGAAATGGACACATTAACAAAAAAATATTTTACTGAAACTGAAATTGTCTTAAACGATTTTAATCACAGCTTCAGCAAATCCAAGTCACTGGGGTGATGTATCCCATGGTGGCCAACATCGAAATGCGACCATGCTTGATCTCGGTGGCGCGACGTCGCTTGAAGTCCTCCACGCTTCCATCGGCGGTAAATCCGGCGGGATCCCAGAAACCCACGGGTGCCTGCACGCCGAGTTCATTCTCGAAGGCGCGCAAAGGAGATGCTGTGTAGTTGGCCCAGTCTCCCCAGGCGCTTCCGGTCAGACCATCCTGGGACATGGAAGTTATGGCAGAGATCAAAAGCACAGGGTGGCAATATCAAGATTGTTGATAATTCTATAAATATCATTGTATGACATTATGTGATACAATATGACAGAATATGATACAAATTGACATGATATGATATGATATGCTATGGCGCGATATGATATGTATAAACGAAATGAATAGTATCAAATCTTGAAATGTCATGTCTTTGTGCATGCTTCGAACGCATTATATCAATTGTACAATCTGTACATGTCACATCATGAAACTATTCATTCCCGACACATTCTACAACTCACCTTATTGGCAAGCATATGTGTAAATATAGCAGTAAGAACAATATCAAACAATGAAACATGCGGTGTGCTGAACACGTGGCTGGCAAGAAATAAACTTCAGAAACTCAGAACACACCATGCGAATTGACACAGAATTGTGCTTCTTCTTCAACGATGTTGATTCTGTTGTGCTGATGCTCTACATTGTTGCACTCTTTCAGCCACGCTCTGTGTAATGTTTCTTTTCTTGTTGAGTTGTAACAAACAATATGCGCACAGAACCGTATCCCCGCCTGGAAAAACATACCGATGATGGCCATCATCGCAAGCCTTCCGTTAGCGATTTCGGCATTAAGCTTTTTGGTTTTCTCAGCCGGGTCAGAAGAGGTCAATACCTTGAATCCAAAGTCTCCAGCATACGCAGCACTTCCTGGGGTCTGTTCCTGGGAGACCTCGCAGAAAGCCATGTAGGCCAAGATCTGACCCCATCCTCCAGGGTTGGCATATTGGGCCTCTAAACAACCTACATAAATCAGCAAAGCAACATGTTATACTGTCATAGTTATAGTGTAGGTTTGGAGATAATGAATTGTATATCATCATATCATAAGTACATCTATCGTGTATCCACAAACAGATCAACCACATTTAATAGAGGATATACAAAAGAAATTCGTATATTTCTATATTATATTATTGGATATATACAGTGAATATATATTATTGGACATATACATGTGTATATATATAATTATATATATAATTATATATATAATTATATATAATTCTATATATAATTATATATATAATTATATATATATGGCCTTGATTTTCAGATGGATCCAGTTGTTTCAACCCTGTCCTGCGGCTGGGACCTTTGAGATGGCAGCCAAACCATTAGGCACATCGGCGAACTTCAAACCGGCAGATGGAGATAAGTAGCCAGGGAATTTGCCAGTGATCTCCTGGGGATTGTTTCATCGGAATGCATTCAAGAAAAAACATTGCCACATATTGCCAGTGCGAGTAGGTTCACCCAACATCACCCAACTATAGTGGAATTACAGAAATGGACACATTAACAAAAAAATATTTTACTGAAACTGAAATTGTTTTAAACGATTTTAATCACAGCTTCAGCAAATCCAAGTCGCTGGGGTGATGTATCCCATGGTGGCCAACATCGAAATGCGACCATGCTTGATCTCGGTGGCGCGACGTCGCTTGAAGTCCTCCACGCTTCC
>CAMXCT020001402.1:48496-60152 GCA_947184155.2 Cladocopium goreaui | reverse complement strand
GGGGGTGGGCGTAATAACGTTCCTTTTGCTGCGTTCGCTTGGACTTTTTTTTTGTTACCTATTTTTATGTTACGCTTGCAGGCTGCCGCATCATCTTTACGCAACACGTCGTGCTACGCTTTTGGTCGCAAGTGTTATGTTACGCTTGCACGCGGGGGATGACGCATCATCTTGCACGCAAGACGTCATGCTACGCTTGCACGCTGCTGCATCATCTTTACGCAACACGTCGTGCTACGCTGTTGCTGGGGGGGGTGGGTGGGGTTGGGGGGGGTGGGCGTAATAACGTTCCTTTTGCTGCGTTCGCTTGGACTTTTTTTTTGTTACCTATTTTTATGTTACGCTTGCAGGCTGCCGCATCATCTTTACGCAACACGTCGTGCTACGCTTTTGGTCGCAAGTGTTATGTTACGCTGCTGGCGCAATTCGCTGAAATGGCCGAGCCCAGCACAGTTCTTAAAACAACTGGCAAAGTTGCAAGGAAAAAAATTGTAGCGGCGTTAGTTTTCAGGATGGTGAAAAATTGCCACCTTTGCCTGACGTCTGATTTCCAATAGGCAAAATACCTAAATGATGGTTTCGTAACCAGGCGACTCATGGACCCGTGACCTCATAGTTATAGTGTAGGTTTGGAGATAATGAATTGTATATCATCATATCATAAGTACTGTACATCTATCGTGTATCCACAAACAGATCAAGCACATTTATATAATGGATGATACATAGAAAGAAATGTGTATATTTCTACATGTTATTGGATAGATACAGTATATATATATATGTTATGATATATATATATATATGTATATATATATATGTATATACATATATATAATGAATATGTATATATATATATGTATGGCTTTGATTTTCAGATGGATCCAGTTGTTTCAACCCTGTCCTGCGGCTGGGACCTTTGAGATGGCAGCCAAACCATTAGGCACATCGGCGAACTTCAAACCGGCGGATGGAGATAAGTAGCCAGGAAATTTGCCAGTGATCTCCTGGGGATTGTTTCATCGGGATGCATTCAAGAAAAAAACACATTGGCAGTAGGTTCACCCGACTATAGTGGAATTGCAGAACTGGCCATTAACAAAAAACATGTTTTAATGATCTTTACTGAAATGATCTTAAACGATTTTAAACCCAGCTTCAGCAAATCCAAGTCGCTGGGGTGATGTATCCCATGGTGGCCAACATCGAAATGCGACCATGTTTGATCTCGGTGGCGCGACGTCGCTTGAAGTCCTCCACGCTTCCGTCGGCGGTAAAGCCGGCGGGATCCCAGAAACCCACGGGCGCCTGCACGCCAAGTTCATTCTCGAATGCGCGCAAAGGAGATGCTGTGTAGTTGGCCCAGTCTCCCCAGGCGCTTCCGGTCAGACCATCCTGGGACATGGAAGTTATGGCAGAGATCAAAAGCACAGGGTGGCAATATCAAGATTGTTGATAATTCTATAAATATCATTGTATGACATTATGTGATACAATATGACAGAATATGATACAAATTGACATGATATGATATGATATGCGATGGCGCGATATGATATGTATAAACGAAATGAATAGTATCAAATCTTGAAATGTCATGTCTTTGTGCATGCTTCGAACGCATTATATCAATTGTACAATCTGTACATGTCACATCATGAAACTATTCATTCCCGACACATTCTACAACTCACCTTATTGGCAAGCATATGTGTAAATATAGCAGTAAGAACCATATCAAACAATGAAACATGCGGTGTGCTGAAAACGTGGCTGACAAGAAATAAACTTCAGAAACTCAGAACACACCATGCGAATTGACACAGAATTGTGCTTCTTCTTCAACGATGTTGATTCTGTTGTGCTGATGCTCTACATTGTTGCACTCTTTCAGCCACGCTCTGTGTAATGTTTCTTTTCTTGTTACGTTGTAACAAACAATATCCGCACAGAACCGTATCCCCGCCTGGAAAAACATACCGATGATGGCCATCATCGCAAGCCTTCCGTTAGCGATTTCGGCATTAAGCTTTTTGGTTTTCTCAGCCGGGTCAGAAGAGGTCAACACCTTGAATCCAAAGTCTCCAGCATACGCAGCACTTCCTGGGGTCTGTTCCTGGGAGACCTCGCAGAAAGCCATGTAGGCCAAGATCTGACCCCATCCTCCAGGGTTGGCATATTGGGCCTCTAAACAACCTACATAAATCAGCAAAGCAACATGTTATACTGTCATAGTTATAGTGTAGGTTTGGAGATAATGAATTGTATATCATCATATCATAAGTACATCTATCGTGTATCCACAAACAGATCAACCACATTTAATGGATGATACATAGAAAGAAATGTGTATATTTCTACATGTTATTGGATAGATACAGTATATATGTTATGATATACATATATATATATATAATGATGTGTATAGATATAATTATATATATGTACATGTACATATATATATGTAAATATATAATGATATATATATATATGTATGGCTTTGATTTTCAGATGGATCCAGTTGTTTCAACCCTGTCCTGCGGCTGGGACCTTTGAGATGGCAGCCAAACCATTAGGCACATCGGCGAACTTCAAACCGGCGGATGGAGATAAGTAGCCAGGGAATTTGCCAGTGATCTCCTGGGGATTGTTTCATCGGAATGCATTCAAGAAAAAACATTGCCACATATTGCCAGTGCGAGTAGGTTCACCCAACATCACCCAACTATAGTGGAATTGCAGAAATGGACACATTAACAAAACATATATTTTACTGAAACTGAAATTGTCTTAAACGATTTTAATCACAGCTTCAGCAAATCCAAGTCACTGGGGTGATGTATCCCATGGTGGCCAACATCGAAATGCGACCATGCTTGATCTCGGTGGCGCGACGTCGCTTGAAGTCCTCCACGCTTCCATCGGCGGTAAATCCGGCGGGATCCCAGAAACCCACGGGCGCCTGCACGCCGAGTTCATTCTCGAAGGCGCGCAAAGGAGATGCTGTGTAGTTGGCCCAGTCTCCCCAGGCGCTTCCGGTCAGACCATCCTGGGACATGGAAGTTATGGCAGAGATCAAAAGCACAGGGTGGCAATATCAAGATTGTTGATAATTCTATACATATCATTGTATGACATTATGTGATACAATATGACAGAATATGATACAAATTGACATGATATGATATGATATGATATGATATGCTATGGCGCGATATGATATGTATAAACGAAATGAATAGTATCAAATCTTGAAATGTCATGTCTTTGTGCATGCTTCGAACGCATTATATCAATTGTACAATCTGTACATGTCACATCATGAAACTATTCATTCCCGACACATTCTACAACTCACCTTATTGGCAAGCATATGTGTAAATATAGCAGTAAGAACAATATCAAACAATGAAACATGCGATGTGCTGAACACGTGGCTGGCAAGAAATAAACTTCAGAAACTCAGAACACACCATGCGAATTGACACAGAATTGTGCTTCTTCTTCAACGATGTTGATTCTGTTGTGCTGATGCTCTACATTGTTGCACTCTTTCAGCCACGCTCTGTGTAATGTTTCGTTTCTTGTTGAGTTGTAACAAACAATATGCGCACAGAACCGTATCCCCGCCTGGAAAAACATACCGATGATGGCCATCATCGCAAGCCTTCCGTTAGCGATTTCGGCATTAAGCTTTTTGGTTTTCTCAGCCGGGTCAGAAGAGGTCAATACCTTGAATCCAAAGTCTCCAGCATACGCAGCACTTCCTGGGGTCTGTTCCTGGGAGACCTCGCAGAAAGCCATGTAGGCCAAGATCTGACCCCATCCTCCAGGGTTGGCATATTGGGCCTCTAAACAACCTACATAAATCAGCAAAGCAACATGTTATACTGTCATAGTTATAGTGTAGGTTTGGAGATAATGAATTGTATATCATCATATCATAAGTACTGTACATCTATCGTGTATCCACAAACAGATCAAGCACATTTATATAATGGATGATACATAGAAAGAAATGTGTATATTTCTACATGTTATTGGATAGATACAGTGTGTATATATATATATGTTATGATATATATATATATATGTATATATATGTATATACATATATATATATATAATGAATATGTATATATATATATATGTATGGCTTTGATTTTCAGATGGATCCAGTTGTTTCAACCCTGTCCTGCGGCTGGGACCTTTGAGATGGCAGCCAAACCATTAGGCACATCGGCGAACTTCAAACCGGCGGATGGAGATAAGTAGCCAGGGAATTTGCCAGTGATCTCCTGGGGATTGTTTCATCGGAATGCATTCAAGAAAAAACATTGCCACATATTGCCAGTGCGAGTAGGTTCACCCAACATCACCCAACTATAGTGGAATTGCAGAAATGGACACATTAACAAAAAAAATATTTTACTGAAACTGAAATTGTTTTAAACGATTTTAATCACAGCTTCAGCAAATCCAAGTCGCTGGGGTGATGTATCCCATGGTGGCCAACATCGAAATGCGACCATGCTTGATCTCGGTGGCGCGACGTCGCTTGAAGTCCTCCACGCTTCCGTCGGCGGTAAAGCCGGCGGGATCCCAGAAACCCACTGGCGCCTGCACGCCGAGTTCGTTCTCGAAGGCAGTCAGAGTCACCTGCAACGCTGAGTGTGAAACTAAGGTCTGGTACACAAACATGGCAATTCACATGGCATTCACATGGCAATTCTTGATTGAAATATCAACCTGTGGATTTCCAGGTGAAGTTGTATCCAAAGAAGTCCAGGGGGGACAATATTTTGTTCCTGTCTTTTGTGTTTCTGTGTACAGAGTGGGTAAGTGTGTACGAACGAAATGAAATGAAATGAAATGAAATGAAAAATGAAATGTGTTGTCATGTCTTGTCATGTAATGTAGTCAAGTATCATATGCGCCTATATCTGTTGATCAATAGATCAATCGATCAATGTATCTATACGGCAAATGCCTGGGCTTTGCCCAGAACCGCAACCACGACTTCAACGCATCATCATCATCATCATCATCATCATCATCATCATCATCATCATCATCATCAAACCCTTATTGAACATCTTGAATGAATGTAGAAGTTTGACGGGGTGGGAGAATTAAAGCCTTATTGAAGATCTTCACTGAATGTAGAAGTTTAAAGGGGGTGGGAGAATTAAACCCTTATTGAACATCTTGAATGAATGTAGAAGTTTAACGGGGGTGGGAGAATTAAAGCCTTATTTAACATCTTGAATGAATGTAGAAGTTTAACGGGGGTGGGAGAATTAAAGCCTTATTGAAGATCTTCACTGAACGTAGAAGTTTAACGGGGGTGGGAGAATTAAACCCTTATTGAGCATCTTCAATGAATGTAGAAGTTTAACGGGGGTGGGAGAATTAAAGCCTTATCGAAGATCTTCAATAAATGTAGAAGTTTAACGGGGGTGGGAGACTTAAACCCTTATTGAACATCTTGAATGAACGTAGAAGTTTAACGGGGGTGGGAGAATTAAAGCCTTATTGAACATCTTGAATGAATGTAGAAGTTTAACGGGGGTGGGAGAATTAAAGCCTTATTGAAGATCTTCAATGAATGTAGAAGTTTAACGGGGGTGGGAGAATTAAACCCTTATTGAAGATCTTCAATGAATGTAGAAGTTTAACGGGGGTGGGAAAATTAAACCCTTATTGAAGATCTTCAATGAATGTAGAAGTTTAACGGGGGTGGGAGAATTAAACCCTTATTGAAGATCTTCAGTGAATGTAGAAGTTGAACGGGGGTGGGAGAATTAAACCCTTATTGAAGATCTTCAGTGAATGTAGAAGTTGAACGGGGGTGGGAGAATTAAACCCTTATTGAAGATCTTCAATGAATGTAGAAGTTTAACGGGGGTGGGACAATTAAACCCTTATTGAAGATCTTCAGTGAATGTAGAAGTTTAACGGGGGTGGGAGAATTAAACCCTTATTGAAGATCTTCAATGAATGTAGAAGGTTAAGGGGGGTGGGAGAATTAAACCCTTATTGAAGATCTTCAATGAATGTAAAGTTTAACGGGTGTGGGACTTTAATATTCCCTAATACCTTTGTTGATCTTCCCAATTGAATGTAAAGTTTAACGGGGGTGGGAATTTAATATTCCCTAATACCTTTGTTGATCTTCCAAATTGAATGTAAAGTTTGACGCGGGTGGGATTTTAATATTCCCTAATACCTTTGTTGATCTTCCCAATTGAATGTAAAGTTTGACGGGGTTGGGATTTTAATATTCCCTGATACCTTTGTTGATTTTCCCAATTGAATGTAGAGTTTAACGGGGGTGGGATTTTAATATTCCCTAATACCTTTGTTGATCTTCCCAATTGAATGTAAAGTTTAACGGGGGTGGGATTTTAATATTCCCTAATACCTTTGTTTATTTTCCCAATTTAATGTAGAGTTTAACGGGGGTGGGATTTTAATATTCCCTAATACCTTTGTTTATTTTCCCAATTGAATGTAGAGTTTAACGGGGGTGGGATTTTAATATTCCCTAATACCTTTGTTGATTTTCCCAATGGAATGCAGAGTTGCAACAACATTTGATTGGGAATGGGGACCCTCTACGCTGCAACGCCTGGGCAGAGCCCAGGCGTTGCGCGTATCTACATTTGCATCTCATCGATCTATCATCTTATTTTATGTATCTTATGCGTCTTCTCTATCTTATCTCTATCTCTATATATGTTCTCTTCTATAATCTTTTCCTATCCTATCCATCTCTCTATTTATGTATCTATCTTTCTACCTACATGTCTCCATGACTCGGTGTCCCTGTCTGCCTGCCTGCCTGTCTGTCTATCTGCCTTTCGTTCTTCTATCCACAATCCATATAATCTAATCTAATACCATCCAATCCGATCGAAGCTAATCTGATCTAATCGAATCTATCTATCTTACCTTGTTTATCTTATCTATCGTATCTATGTTGTCTTTCATTTCTTCTGTCAATCCTGTCTGTCGTATCTATCCTGTATATCTTGTCTGTCTACTGTATCTATCGTATCCATCATATTTATCGATATGATCTATCTTATCTATCTAGACTACCCTCTGGTAGTTTAACATAGCTATTGAAAATGGCCATATATAGCGAGTTTTCCCATTAAAAATTGTGATTTTCCATAGTTATGTTAGTTTACCAGAGGGTATCATTATCTATCTGTCTATCCATCTATTCATCGAGTCATCCATCCACGCGTTGAACTGCGCCACGATCCGTCCATCAATTGATCCGTCCAGTCCTCATCTGAACTATCGGTCTACCTATCTCTCTACCTTTCTATTTATCAATGTATCTATGCATCTAGGCATCTATGCATCAAGTTTATTATTTATGAATATATGTATTTGTAGTGTAAGTACGTTTGTGATTATTATATTGATTGTACATTTTACATAATCTAATTGCATGTATGTGTATATATGTATTATAGTGTGTGTGTGTATGTATGTATATGTACGTATGTGTGCATACATATGTGTATGTATATCTTACATGTATGCGAGTATGTATATTGCTTGCTGTATTTGGTTGGGTTTCTACATGGCATGACTCGTCCATTTGTATTCATCATCACCTGCTCCTGTGGGGCATGAGGTTAAGGCATTGATGAAACCTTTAAAAAAAACTGGTTTGTGACTTCAGACTTCAGTTTCAATATAAAACAACATCTTTGAAACCAAGTGCAGTGCCTATGGGCCTTCCGTGTCCTTCCAGTGATAATACCACTCCAGAAGAGCATTTGTGGCGTTTCACACCATGAACCAACGAAGCCAAGGTTTTCCTATATGTTTCTAGTGATTCTTTATCATATATGGTCAAAGCCTTGATGGTTGTTTGTTAAATCTCAACATACTATGTGTTGAATCAATTTCATGCCCGTTTCTTGTCCGTTCAATCCTCCTTTGTTGGTCATATCCCCGGTGGTTTCCATTTAGTTCTTTCATGGCCGCATGGGCACCTGATGCTTGGAAGCAGCCACTGCCTCCCGGACAGGTGGGACAAGTGGGGGGCGAGGGGAGGTTTGTGAAAATGGGGTATGCTCCGTCCGAATGAACAAACATCGATACCATACATCATTTGGGGGTTTCCAGAAATGGGGGGGTACCCCCATAGCTGGATGGTTTATCATGGAAAATACCAATCTCAAATGGATGAGAACTGGGGGTACCCCTATGACTCAGGAAACTTCCATTAAATACACCTTGTTGGCAGTGGCAGTGGGTGGATCTGAGGCTATCCCTATGTCGGACAAAGCGTGGGACGCTTCCGGCAGTCTGGTGACTGCAGGGCCAACAGCAAAATGGGCCGCCAGTTCTGGATGTGCAAAAGACTTCGATATATCAGTGGTCAACTATTAGTGGAACACAATTCAATTATGTCAAAATTGGTCAATTCAATATTAGTGGTCCAATTCAATATTAGTTATGGAACACAAAATTGGGTCAACTATTGAATTTCTGTAACCAAAATCAAGAATAAAGTTATATAAAGTTCTCAACATGGTGATATTTGTGGTTCGAGGATGTTTGCACATTTCTATGCGAACTTCTAATCCCCCGTATCTGCCATGATTGCTGGTCATGGATAAACACAACTGTTTGGGGTACTGTAATGGCTGATGGTTTACCAACATTTGGTTGGTATCCGTGCTGAATTTCTGCCGCTACACAACCACATTTCCTGCTGTTTTTTGATAAACTCGCGACCCTTCCAAGTGATGCCCCGTTCCGTTGGATTCCTCGAAAGCAGATTTACGTTGTTTGGACATATTCCCATGTTGACTTCCTTGATTGACTTGATCAAGTTTAAATGCAATATCCCCCAAATTGGCTGCACACATGTTTGTCATGATGCTTAGCAAATGGCACACATATTGGAGTATTACATTGGCTACTTTCAGAAGTGGCACACAGTGACGCAACCAAATCAACACCGGTTGTGGTGCTTAGGAATCGAAGGTGGTAGCCATCTGCTGTTGTCCCATTGATTTGGTTCAACAGTAGAGGCTGATGGCCCAGCCAAGGATTCAACTAATGAAAAAAACATTTCCTAAACCTACACATCGTTTCTACCATATCTGAAGCGAGGGAGGGCGGGTTTGATTCAAAGCTCCCCGAAAAAATAGAGGAACAAATGTGTACATATTACATATACACTTATATATATATGTGTAATATGTATGTGTATATATATATATCCTTCTTGCTTTGGATATACTGTAACTCTTCTTAGTGACCTACCTTGGTATCCGGAGCTTCAATTTCTCTACTCACTCATAGAGCATCCCCCACTGTCTCTGTTTGAATTCCAATTGATCTTTATGAAATCCATCGTTTTCTGGATAAATCCACATTGATGTTGGTGAAAAAATGCCTTTTCTTCAGCCAGTTGTAGAAAAATCTGTGGATTTCATCCAACAATGCTGGTTTCATCCCCAGGTTTCCCAAGTTTCGCCAAATCCCCACCTTGCGTCCCTGCGCCGCCATCACGCATGCCGCTGCAGTAGCTGTGAGTTGAAAGCTGCTCTTGGAAGCACTGGGAGCCTTCAGCGAGCGATCACCGCCATGGATTAATAAACCCCGTAAAAACGGCTGTTCAATTGGGAGGCTACCATGGTACCATTTAAATATCAGATAATGACTGCAGGAGTACCCCCCCTAATTAATAAACTATGGTTTAGTCTCATCCGGGGTTCACATTAAAGTGGAATTGGTGGAAGTCTCCAAGAAAAATGTGGAAACATCATGAAAAATCTGGGTTGACTCAGACGAACAAAAAATGATAAAAAATGACTACATGACATGGGCACGAAAAAATCGGATGATAGAAACTTGGATTCTCCCCGGAGGTTGACATGCCAGGCATCCCCCAGGGTCTGTTCACATCAAAATCACTGGCATTGCTGTTCATCCCCCCATATCCCTCATCCCATCCCCATTTCTGAATCAGCTCATTCCCTTCATTCGATGGATAAAAAAAAATGGGGTACCAAGAAAACCCGCAGGTTTCTGGTCATGTCGATTTTTGAAGCATCCAACATTGGGCTTTTTGAGCCATACCCATATGGTCATATGGGTTTAGGGGACCCCAAAATCATTTTTTTCCAATTGAAATTGTACTTTGGGAGTACAGTATACCCCGTTGGTTTGTTGTACCTCTATTTCTGCCATTCTCGTATAGAGGTTTCACCAGTCGAAACCGCTGCAGTATATCGCCACAAAAATGCGGTGAAACCATCTTAAGCAAATAATTAGGTTGTGAACATAGAGTACCTCAATGGGGCCCACTGTTTACCATAATTTGCCCTACGAAAGTGGCCATAAGATGAGGTAAATCCCCATCAAATGGTTGGCTTAGTCCTCAGGACGTGTAATTTTGGGCGAAGCCTAATCTATCCCAACATACGTATAGATGTTAAAGATGAACATATGTTACAGAAAGAAAAATGACTATATATACACATACATGTATATATATATATACATATATATATATACATATTAGTATATGTCCCAGGATGTAAAATTCTGGTACATTAAAACAAATATATGTATACATCAGCGATATGACACATGTGACACACATGTACACATAAATAAAGATACTATACTTATATATATATATATATATGTATGCTATTTACATCTACTCTATATATATATACTACATGCATATAGTATATCTATACTATATACATATACTAAATATATACTATATATATATACATATAGTAGATATGAAACATACATATACTTGAGGCCGGGGGTGGATGACGAAAGCTAGCGGGGTAGGAGAAAGAAGGAAGGGAAGAGGTGAGTTGCGGAGGGACTGTCATCATCGTGTCGCGGCATTGTTCGTCCCAACGAGGATGCAACAATGATATATTGATATATGATATATAACAATGAAATATATGGGGGAGGGGGCAGGGGGGGGCCCTTTCGCGGGAAAAATCACGTGATGTCCTTGGGGAGCCCCGGAATACGTGCTAAAGCAAGAAGACTCTAGCGAGCTGACGCTAGCTTTTGTGATAATGACAATAATTGCCAATAATGATAAAATGTAATTGAATAACGATGATGATGATGATGATGATGATGACGATGATGATGATGATGAATGATGAATGATGAATGATGAATGATGAATGATGAATAATGATGATGATGATGATGATGACGAGGACGCGGACGAGGACGAGGACGATGGAGAGGACGATGACGATGATGATGACGATGATGATGACGATGATGATGATGATGATGGATAGATAGATAGATAGATAGATAGATAGATAGATAGATAGATAGATAGATAGATAGATAGATAGATAGATAGTTAGATAGATAGATAGATAGATAGATAATGATGATGATGATGATGACGAGGATGCTGATGATGATGATGATGATGATGATGACGATTATGATGACGATGACGATGACGATGACGAGGACGATGACGAGGACGACGACGATGATGATGATGATGATGATGATGATGATGATGATGACGAGGACGCGGACGAGGACGAGGACGATGGAGAGGACGATGACGATGATGATGACGATGATGACGACGATGATGACGACGATG
>CAMXCT020001402.1:0-48113 GCA_947184155.2 Cladocopium goreaui | reverse complement strand
AGAATGGTGATCCAGCTGTGAAGCTCTGGGAATCCTTCAGATCCTTCAGACGCCAAAACCAATCAGCGGGTGGAAGATTTGCACGATGTAAGGAACCAGGGGAACGCAAGCAGCCACTCCACCAGAAACCGGCAGCGCTCAGATGAGCCATCGATAATAAATTCTCACATCGAGAGGTGCCAAACCGCGCCCGGTCCTGCGGCGACCTTCCTGCCGATACGCCAATCGCTGGCGAAAACCAAATCGCAGCGCGGCCAAGCGATGGCCCATCGGAGGTTATAATTCATTCTCTATATTATCCTATCTAATGGAGATCGTAGTCAGTTTTCGGGATACCATGCGGATAATGTGGTACTATAAACATTTAAATAAGGATGTGGAACCCACCATGGAAAACCTACTATACCATAAATAAGGATGTGGTAAACCTACTATAAATAAGGGATAAAGTGGGAGACCATGGGATGTGGAACCACCATGGAAAACCCCATCGGTAAAAACCGGGCCACGCGCAGATTGCCACTGGATCCGGCCGTGACGAAGGTGGCGCCGGAAAAGAGGGCTGCGCCTGGCCCCAAAAAATGAATGGTTGGTCGTTAGAATCTGGTAAACATACAAAAAGCTATTGAAAATGGCCATCTATAGTGAGTTTTCCCATGAAAAATGGTGATTTTCCATAGCTATGTTAGTTTACCAGAGGGTACAATCTGGAATCTAACCATGGAAAAGACGGGATTTAATCACCAAAAATTGGTACTTGAACAACTTGAACATCAAGAAAAGGACTTAACAATAGCAATTCGGTGTTTGAACATCGAAAAAATGGACACGATGATCCTTTCCCCTCAAACAATTCAATACCACCCTGAAGATCCTAGTTTAGTACAGTACTGATCTGTTCAGTTTGGGGTCGCATATTGTGGATATTCAAGGCTTTAGGCTGATGGGATTGGCGTCGACCAAGTCAATTGAAGGGTTCCTCTGAAAGTTGTGCCTCCCCAATGCGAAATTTATTGGTGTTCTTCTCACAATCGGCTGTTTTGGTTGATTCATGAGGTCTGAAAAACCTTGGAACGAATGCATGTTCTGGAAAATTGATTGCGATCTTTTCAGGTCAATGTCTTGACAGTCTGAGTAGCACATTCGAAGTTTGCAACATTCCCTGCAGCATGCTTCCATCTTTAGGCCTGCCTCAAGAATTGAGACACCTGTGAACTATGACCGGTCTCATCTCAAAAGAATGACACTCTTGCAGGATTCGGCGTAGCGAACCTTTTTGGATGGTGGAAAATTGTAAGTCGCATTTTCTAGCATGGAACAAACACGGGAACCAGAGAAAAGACGATGTATAAATAGGGTAGGCGACTCGACCAAGATCGCTACAGGGGCTGTGGCATTGACGACCCTTACAATGAGAAAAGGAGGCACTACACCGATCTTGGTCAGGTGGCATGGCTATAATTACCCTCTGGTAAGTATACAAAAAACATCAAAAAACTATGGAAGATCACCATTTTTAATGGGCAAGTCAACTATTTCGACTGGGCCATGTTCAATAGCTATGCTAGTCATTACCAGAGGGTACATCACAACTTCGCAAAAGGTTGAAAAATCTTGTGTCAAGCAATAGTTAAAAATTGTTGGTTTGGAATCCCAATTTTTCCCCAAAAAAATATCGCTATGGTTTATGGCATTCCTTGTTTTTCACCGGGCCCGCTACCTGCCAATCCTGCAGCTGCCATCTGCTTGGAGGCCATCGCCTTGGTGTGAAGCCGTTTTTTTGGAGGCCATTGATCTACTAAAAATGCTGATCTTCCATCACTATCACGAAATGTCAAAAATTACCAAACGCTACCCCTCGCTACCCCAAATCAACGGTTTTTGATGGCATGCAGTCCGGGTTTTTATTCAGCAAACCCACCTGGATTTGCAGAGGGTAAATGTCAATTAGGCGCTGCCAAAAGACATTTCAAAGACCTTTTTGGGGATTATATAGGTCTCATTGCCCATAAATCGAAGTTTGGCCGAGGTGCTGAAAACTTTTATGCGGGCTACCCAAAAAAACCTCTTGGCCAAAAATGGAGCAGTTTGTTTGCTCTCACAGCCAAGGCAACACGGCGGCGCAGCTATCGCTTGAGCCAAAAGGTTCCGATAGCCTGTTGACAATGGCCAAACGAATGAGTGAAACACCAATGAGCGCGATGTTTGACCTACAAATCCGGGGGAAAACATGTTCACAGAATTCAGCCAACCAATAAAATCGAATACACTTATTAAATGATGGACTGCATCAGCTCAAAGCCCTTTGAGTATGTTGTGGTATTAAGTGAATGACCCATGGCCCCTTAAGAATGCCTGCCTTAGTCAGTAGCTAGGTCCACCAGCCACAAAAGACTGTTGTTGATTTTGTTTGTATTGAAATACGACATTCCAAAAATGTCTATGTACAAGGTTTCATTAAGCATCCAGTAAGTTCCACGGGGGCAAATGTGATCATCAGCTTAAGCCGTGGAACTGCGGCACATTTTTTGTTTTGTTCGACCCCAACTAAGGACTTGGTGAACATGTTTGGCAACTCAGGATTTTTTGGAAAACTACTCTAGCGTCGCATGAAGTCTGTATCCAAGTGCAAGAGAAACTTCGGTAGCAAAGCATGAGGTCTGTGTGCAAGCGCGAGAGAACCTTCGGTAGCGTGGCATGAAGTCCGTGCGCCGCAAGTGCAAGAAAAAATTCAGAGTGTAGCATGACGTCCATGTGCAAGTGCAAGAGATTTTTCAGTAGCGTAGCATAGTCTATGTGCAAATGCAAGAGAACCTTCGGTAGCAAAGCATGAAGTCTGTGTGCAAGTGCATGAGAACCTTCAGTAGCATAGCATGCAAATGCAAGGGAACCGTCGGGTGCAAGAAAAAATTCAATAGCATGGCACACCCCACCCCACCCCTGCCCCACCCCCCACCCCACTTCACCCGGCATACGCACATCAAAATGCCAAAAAACACCAAAAAAACAAGACGGCCTTTTGTGGCCGGTGGTCCAACTACACCCCCAGTTTTGGGGGATGCCTGGAATTTCCAATGAAATGTTTGGCCCAAACACACCAACTTTGATGTGATTTTTGCACCTCGCGTTCAATTTTCAAACATATTTCTATGATTTTCTTTACAAATACCAAGCAATTCTACAAAAAAAATGCACCAAAATGAACCAATTTAAACGCCAAGAGCCTGCTCAACAACAATAAAAAATATTTCAAGTTTTCTTTATCAAACACCGATTTATAGGGGGACCAAAAAATATGTGAAGTCTAAGAAAAAAACGCATTCCAGGAGGCATTGACACCAACAACCGCAAAGAAGTGTTTGAGCTAACGATATTTCACCCCCAAGAGCCTTCTATGCTGAACATTTTTTCACAAAGGATCTTTGACACCAACAACCTTTTTAGGTCAAGCAGCTCCCAAAAGCCTGGCTTGCCAACAACCTATTTACACCAAGCAGCTGCGGTACCAACAATTTTTTGCATCAAGCAGCTTCTGCAGCACAAGTTTTCAACAACAAACAGTTTTGCATGAGAGTTGCGAGGTGTCCACGGTTCGCTTGGCCACGTCAACATTTATTCGGATGCTGCTGGAAAAAATATTATTGCTGACGAAGGTGGGTCGGTTGTGCGCCACCCCTGCTTTCAACGTTGCATCAACTCCGCGCAGAGCGTAGCTACAGAAAGCATCAGCGTGAACGTTGTACAATGTAGCATGGTTTCATGCACACCCTGAGCACCATTACCCCAGCCCAAACCAACCAGTAATAACACGCGTTTTACGAGCACCAGATTTATGTAGCATTCAATACCTGAATATCAAAAGAAATAACTCGAAACTCCGGTCATCTTCATTTTTACACTTTACATCTACTGATGCCAAAACACATCTGCAAGTCAACCTTGGTTTTTTTTTCAAGTCCAGATCTGCACAGGTTTATCTAGACTGATACCAGATCCCAGAAGGTGTCAGGATCTCGAATTGTAGCTAGCAATGGCGTGCAAACAACTTTGCGCAAAGGCGAAGCAGTGTAGTTGGCCCAGTCACCCCAAGCGCTTCCGGTCAAGCCATCCTGGCAACATGGACAAGCTGTAAGTGGGCAAACCCGCACAAGCTGTAAGTGGGCAAACCCGCACGGCCAAAGCATACACGCATACATGGATTCATGCATGTATACACTACATACATCACGTACATTAAATGCATTAAATACAGTACATACGTCACATAGATCATCACATACATACAATACATACCCTTACATACCCTTGCATTACATACCCTTACATTACATGCCCTTACTTTACATACCCCTACATTACAAGGCCTTACAGCCTTACATGACATACCTTTACATGACATGCCCTTACATGACATACCCTTACATGACATGCCCTTACATTACATACCATTACATTACATACCCCTACATTACATAACCTTACTTGACATACCCTTACATGACATACCCTTGCAGGACATACCCTTACATTACATACCATTACATTCCATGCCCTTACATTACATACACATACGTGCACATACACATACATACACTTGCACATACACATACATATACACATATGCACATGCACACGCACATGCACATGCATCTGTATACTGTATATGTACATATACATATACAAATACATTTACATATCCATATTCATTTACAAATACATATACATATACATGTGCAAATACATGTACATTTAGATTTGCATAGACATTTACAAATACAAATACATACATATAAACATAAATGCTTACATTCATACATTCCATTGACTCCATACATTCGAAGTCCATACATTACATTACATCAAATTACATCACACTACATCACATTACATCACATTGCATCACACTACATCACACTACATCACACTACATCACACTACATTACATTACATTACATTACGTTACATTCCGCTACATCCATGCACAAATAACATTCACTACATACATTATATACATTACATACATTTATATACATGCATGACATGTAATACATACAATACATAGAATACATGCACTACATACACTGCATACATTACACATACGCTACGTGCATTGCAAGACATTGCATACAATACGTTACAAACAATACATACTTTGCATTCAATACATACATTGCAAGGCTTTGCATACAATGCATACGTACAGACATTACATTGCATTACATTGCATCACATTACATTGCTTTACATCACGCTACATTACACCACATCACTTCACATTGCATTACATCACATCACACTACAATACAGTGCATTAAATACATTACTTGCATTACATAGCACCACATAACAAAACAAAACATAACATGGTAAACACACAGAAAGACAGAAAGAAAGAAAGGAAAGAAAGAAAAGAAAGAAAAGAAAGAAAAGAAAGAAAAGAAAGAAAAGAAAGAAAAGAAAGAAAAGAAAGAAAAGAAAGAAAAGAAAGAAAAGAAAGAAAAGAAAGAAAGAAAAGAAAAGAAAGAAACCAGCAAGCAAACAAACAAATTTACATCCATCCATCCATCCATCCATCAATCCATCCATCCATCCACCCATCCATCCATCCATCCACCCATCCATCCATCCATCCACCCATCAATAGCTCCATGCCTGGACAAGCATGTACAATGCTGTACATGCATCAAGGTCTTGAGCCTGGCGACAATTGGTGAAAACAATAGCGCAGAGCGCACAAGACAGAGAACAATTGAAAGGACAAGCTTTGGACACAATCCATCACAATTCACGTACAAGTGAAATTTTACATGGTAGCGGAGAAAGGATCCTGGCAACGACAATCCAGGTGAGCCAGATCCAATACCCACAAACAACACAAACAACAGGCAATAACATACCTCAGCAACAAAGGAGGGAGACAAACCTTGACCCTACAATAGGCAGCTTGTGAAGAAACAATAGCAACAGCCGCAGCCGCAGCAACAGGACCACAATTGGCGCCAGTCCCTGAAGAGGAACCTGACAATTTGGCCAACATGAGCAGACACAAACTAAAAACCACCTTTCTGCAACGGAGACTATGCCACATTCGAAGAATGGAAGTACAAGTTCAAAGCATACATTGTTACATGGGGCTACAAGACGACGACTACACAGACCTACTACAAGCAGCAGAAACAGCCACTGCAGAACTCACAGACGCACAACTACGAGCAGCAGCCACAACAATTGAACACGGAGAACGATATGTAAGAATGGGCGTTGGCCTACGCTAAATTCTCATCAACATCACAAATGGGGCAGCAGCAGCAGCAGCAGCAGCAGGAACCGTACACGACAATTCCAAAACACAATTGGACTTAAAAGGTTCAGACAACTCTGCATACGTTTCTCAATACCCTGGGAACAAGGTCAATCGGCTACTTGGCAAGACTGCTGAAGCCCAAGTTCGACAACAACAACTTTGAGGAGTCATTTGCGACATGGGAGTGTGAACTAACAATCCAAGTTTGAACGAGACAATGGACAACAACTCCCATATGCAGTCAAACTTGCAATACTTCTCAATGAGACAACAGGACCACAACACCTATAACTACTATCAGGACAGAACCCAACCTATGTCACATTCAAGCAAACAATCATTAAGTACTACCGGTCCACAACAGCTGTCAGCAAACTACAAAAGATAACACAACCATCAAGTGTCTCCACACGCTACGGTGGAGGACAAGTACCACACACTTTGGTGCAGTGCACAAAGGCAAAGGAAAGTACAAAGGAAAGGACAAAGGAAAAGGTTACGGACGATTCAACAACGGCTTCTGGCACAATAGTCACAAAGGAAAAGGAAAACAAGGATGAAAGGATACAAAGGCAACATCCCAATTGGATATGGCAATCCCTTTACAGGGAAAAAAAAGACACAAAGGCAACTACAAAGGAAAGAACAAAGGAAAAACCAAAGGAAAACAGATGACTGACACATGCCACAGATGTAGACAACTAGGGGCATTATGCTAAGGACAGTGGAGAGCAGTACACAACATTGGACAAGGAGAACAAACATACACCGAAGATGCCACCACACAATGCTACACGCAACAACAGTGTCAGCAACAAGTCTACACACAGCCTCACCCTCAGCAACTATTGGCATTACCGCCAACTCCACCATCGGCAGGCAACAACGGAAGTACGCCAATCTATGTCACCGCAATGATTGGCAATGGCAACAATAGCCAAATGGCAACAACGGACACAACAAACACCATGATCGATAGTGGAGCAGCTACACACGTATGCCTACTATGGTAACTTGAGAACAGTGACAAACAAGACAATACAATTCTATGGTGTAAGATGGGTCCACATCAATCAAGAGAACAGCCAACTGTCATACCATTCTATGTACGTGACATCCATGACCCAATTCTGTCCGCGACAAGACGGACAGAACAAGACTTTGACATCAAATTCAACGACAATCCAACAATGAACCACAACAAAAGATTCAATGTTCCACTGGTACAACAACACAACTTGTACTACCTACAAGCGTCCCTCTCGAATCAATAGTCACCCTTGCTCTCCATTGTTGATGGAGGTGGAATTGCTGTTGTGGTTGGTTGTGTTCCTTGGTGAAATGTCTGAAAATGTGGTGTAGATTGCAGGTGCTGGCTTCTCTCTGCTGTATTTGTTGTGCCTAACATCTCTTATTGATGTCCTGTTTGTGGGTTCTGCTGTAGCTACTGTTGAGGATATGGTTTCCTTGGTTGTGCTGCTGCAGGTGTTGTGGTTGCTGGAGGCTTGTCCACCTTGAACCATGTTTCTCCTGTCCATACGTCTCCTTGTAGACTTGTCCACCGCTGTGCAGTGCATACCTATTGAGTAGGTATGCAGCTTGTCGTACAACCTATGGTATGATGGGGTGTTGTACTAGGGAGACCCTTTTGAGCGAAGCCGGTTTTGAGAAGGTTTTCCGGACCCAGAATTGGGTCCGTCGGGGGAAGCTGTTTTGTAGATGACTTGGTTTCTTGTTGGGGCAAGCGGGGTGCATATCGGTTGCTGCTTGAACCCAGTTGGAGTTGAAGGTAGTTTTTTTTATTATTTCGTTTCGTCTGGTGGCTTGATTGTCCGATGCGCCTTCTTTTAGCAGCAAACAATCAAGCCACCAGACGAAACGAAATAATAATAAAAACTACCTTCAACTCCAACTGGGTTCAAGCAGCAACCGATATGCACCCCGCTTGCCCCAACAAGAAACCAAGTCATCTACAAAACAGCTTCCCCCGACGGACCCAATTCTGGGTCCGGAAAACCTTCTCAAAACCGGCTTCGCTCAAAAGGGCCTCCCTAGTTGCCCTTCCGGCCGCCATAAGCCACAAAGCTTCATTGAAACCAAAACGTTGCGCTTCTGCAACCTTGGTACAACAAACTTCAAAAAATGAACCTAAACACGGTACCAAAAATGAGACCGCAAAATCGCAAAATCAACAGCAAAGGCCGACCCGTGCAGCAAACAAAAAATCACAACTGCGTTTAGTTAAGCAACAAGCATATAGAGTTGGAACAGAGGAGGCCCGCACATGCGAAGTCTGATTTCAATTGACTTTTCGGCCCCAGAAATGGAATCTGAAAGCGCACATGTAGTATCAGCTGTCTCCGTTCCCTAGCTCCAATGCGGCGATTGCAATGCAGCACCACCCAGGCAACATTCACCAATCCGTCGCTGCTCCGCGCTACTCCGCTACTCCGTGGTATGTTTTAATTCAATTACCCAATGTAATTGACACGATATCGAAACGATGGCGGAGTAAGAGAGCCTTCAATACTTCACCTTCCCACATCTTTCCCTAAGCAGATTCTTACTTATAACGTTTTAAATTAATACTATTAATTAATAACGGGATTGACTGAAAAGATCATAATTCATGTTCTTTCTGGGCTGCAAACTTCGGTAGGAGTCTAGAGGGGCAAGGGGGGCCAACAAGGGGCAGTAAAGTATTCAATACAATCATTCAAATGGAAGCCGGCCACCTTCGCGAAAACCCACAAACTCCGCAACAGCAAGAAACACTTCAAGCAATCACCTAAGGCTGCAAAAGGCTGATGCGCCTTCTTTTAGAGCAAACAATCAAGCTAGTAGACAAAACGAAATGATGAAAAGCTACCTTCAATGGGTTCAAGCAGCAACCGATATGCACCCCGCTTGCCCTACATTTTTTTCCTTCCAACGCCTCCATGGCTTCCGCCAGGTCGTTCAACACGTTCAATTGCATGTTGCAAATTGGTTTCATCGTTAATTAGCGCATACACATGGCCGTCTGCTGATTGAGGGGCCTCAAGAGTGAACTGGTAAAGGACCTGAGTACAGTCCAGTAGGCCGTCACGAAGTACCATCAAAAAAGCCAAACACCAAAACAAAAAAACAAACCCACCAACCAAAAACAAAACACAGCAACACAAAACAAAACCGCCAAACCGAGGCGTGACAGGTGCCAGTTCATGGGCTAATTCATGCAAGAGGTGATAACATTGCATCTCGACATGGTATGGTAGCAGAAACAAAAGGAAGAACATCAAAATTACCAGGCCATACCAGAAGGTGAGTGAAGCAATAAAAGCACTTTGCGGAAACCAAGGATTCCCCCCAGCCAGGATCCCCGAGATTACATGGCGCAGCCGATAAGGCTAACAACTCACCCATAGTCACTTCGAAGCAAACAACGACAACGCCGCGTCGCAACGAGAGTGGTCTGCCGGGGTCGGCGGATACATCCAGATTTTTCTTATGTTTCATGGATTTCTATCGTTTTTCTCCTGTATCAGGAACTCTGACATCCCGCAGCATGACCTCCAGCTCGGCCTACCCGGCCCAGGCGGCTAGAGATGTGAAGTCTGGAATGATCCATGTTTAACTTGATATAACTTGATATAACTTCTATGGCCATTTCAACCCTGAAACCTTTTGGTTTCTGGGGCCGGTGGACGCTCGTTATGATATTGCTCCAATGGACCAGTGGCATTCCGTGAGTAAATGAATGCAGATTGAGTGCTGCTGTATCTCGTTCGATCTGTTCTTGGACCCAAGATCCAGCACTTTTCGCCACACTGTGGAGATTTGGAACCAGTTGGTTTTCATCACCTGGGTACAGAGAATCGATCAGGATTTCTCCTCACATGCGCTGCAAATCATTTGCCACATCACTGCACAAACTTTGGACGCCTTTGCTAGGCCGAGCCGTGGCAATAGACCCAAAGGTGCCAATTGTTTCGGGCGTGGAGATTGGGACGGATTGGGTTGAACATTTCCATCAGTTTCTTTGGGCGGAAATGTGGTGCCAGCTTGCCTCGCAGATTCTGCTGATGTCGACAACCGTCCTCGTTGGTAAACCTGCCATGGTCCAACTGATCCGTTCAGCTAGCTGGTCTGTTTGAAATTTCAAGTTTGGGGCGATGCTCTGTTCAAACAACTCTGGACAGGGTATCTTAGAACTTTGCAAGACAATTCTCTGCGAAACAGTTGGCATTCGTGCCTGTCAAGGATGAAGCAGCAGCTAAAAACTGTCAAGACCTGAGATTGTTGAATTCGCTCAGCGGGCTGGGCGGTGCTGGAGGTTTCATGATGGTTTCTTTATTTCAGGCTTTCCCATCCTGGATGGGGTAGCCATCTGGGTATCCCTGTTAACGAGCCTTCTAGCAGCTCCCAAGGGGTTGGGCTCGTGTCCCGAGGCGAGGACATCTTTCAGGCAGATGGCGTGCAATGTTTGCCGCATGGTATTCAAGTTTGCCAGGGTTTGACCCGTGCACATGACACTCCTGACACTATTTTCTGCAGCTTTGGCTTACGAAACCAGTCACTAGTCCAGGGCTGTGTTCCCCAGTGTCGTATCTGACCCCAACATCAGCTCGGGAGAGAATTTCTTTTTGATTAACTGAGGTTTACCCATCTACTGCGTTAATGTCTTCCTAATAGGTGGTACCTTCCCTTAACTTCCTTCCTTTTCGGTGGATGATCGCTCCTCTGGTTATTACCCTATCCGATGTGCCATCTCTTCTTGAAAGCTTCACTATAACTCCCGCATGTCCTCGAACACATTTAGCAGGAACATATTTGGTCACTTCATTCTGCAGAATAAGACCCATGGCATTTGCGCGCTTCAGACAAGGTGGCCATCAAGTGCCGCCATCGGTTCGAATGATAGTATATGGCCTGGAAGCTGCTCAAAATTTAACCACTACCCTAAGAGACCTCCGCCGTACGGTTACGCTTCTGCAGAGTGGTCTTGTATAGCACGCTTGACAGAGACTTAATGCAAGTGGAACGCACATGTCAGTCTATTACCCACCAACTCCTGACTGCATTGGCAGAGACACATGAAGACATAGTACAACTGGCGGCATTCAGTAGCCCAACGGATAGAGGAGTCTGGATCAATCGACTCTATTTGGTCCCTGCTGGTCCAGGTTCCTTAACTGACGGATCAGGCAGATACCCAGTCCCCCTTGATGCCCACCCGTTTCGAGTGGTAGTCAGGACTGTACAGATCATGGCCAGTTTGGGTGGCTTCATTGATACACTGGCACTTGCTGCCCCCATTTCGTCCCTGGTGGAGTTAACTTTCGTGCTCCTACGAGTGAGTAGGCCCTGGAATATCAGGACTTGGACTGAAGCTGCTGACGGCGTTGATACTATGGTGCGACCGGTGTCCCAAGACACTCTGCTCAGAGATGTGGTCAGAGAGCTCCAACCATTTGTGCGCATTCAGATCCTTATGCAGGACCCACCCACTGCATTGGTAAGTAACTCCACCAGTGAGTTGCTATCCCCGAGGGTTGTGCTGCTGTGAAAAGCAAGCAGTTGATGGAAACGGCACTCAAAAACAAAGCAATATGAGAAGAGGATGCTGAAGCTGACTTGCTACATTAGGTAACAGGTTTCTTTATCAAACCAAAGCTCACCTCTACCTTTACGCTCGCGTCCCTGGTTGCGCGTTGCTTACAAAAAAAAACAAATAAACTTAAAATATATATATATATATACAAACACTCAAGTAAGTATATACATATATATAAATAAAACGTGAAGCCGACATGGAGGATTGCACATCGTGAAAGTGATTGCACGGCTGACGTCTTGAAAAATCACTCTGTAACTTTTTTCTCACCTTTAGGTAATTGGGGAGTCGGCACGCTTTCGTGTTATGCGTAAGACATCTTTATATCTCACGCCCGGAGAGGGTTGGGAGGGCGGGTTGAACTCCGGGTAGTGAGAACTTTTATCCCACCCACCCTCCCTTGAAATTTAAAAACGCGGTGAACGACTTGTCATAACATTCCACATGAATAAACTCACAGCACACTGAAGTTGGACATGTTAAGAAGTTCAGGACCGCAAATTTCAAAAACAACTTCAAACCACAAAAGATTCAAGTTGTTTAAAACGGAGGTTTCAGAAGTCAATCTTCCAGAAACTTCGAAAGCGAACGCGGAGGGGAGGACGCAGCACGCGTAAGGAAGAGGACGGTGGCTCCCACCTGTGAGCTCGGTTTTATAAAGGCTCATCACTAAAGTGAGACGCAGCTTATCAAACCAAAGCTCACCTCTACCTTTACGCTCGCGTCCCTGGTTGCGCGTTGCTTACAAAAAAACAAATAAACTTAAAATATATATATATATATACAAACACTCAAGTAAGTATATACATATATATATAAATAAAACGTGAAGCCGACATGGAGGATTGCACATCGTGAAAGTGATTGCACGGCTGACGTCTTGAAAAATCACTCTGTAACTTTTTTCTCACCTTTAGGTAATTGGGGAGTCGGCACGCTTTCGTGTTATGCGTAAGACATCTTTATATCTCACGCCTTGCCACCCCATTTCACCCGATCGTGAGATTGTAACATGGTGTGCATCTTTTAAAGCCTTGTCTTTCAAGTTCCTCGAAAACAAGTCGTGACGGGTCGTCACTGAGATTGGATCGGGATGGTACTCTGGAGTACCAATGTAGGCACTGAAGTTCTGTGTCCAATCGAGCATTAATCACAAGCATCTCAAAGTTGTCAAGCACTGGCGAGTACGACCTGATGAGCGTCGCAAGAGAAGAATTGTTGTCGATGAACCAAAGGATTGAACGTCCCTTCAAGGCGTCTTTCCAAGTATTCTTTGCTATGATCACCGGGAAGAGCTCAGCTTGACAAATCAACTGTTTGCGCCCTTCTGACTTCCATTTCAAGGTCCATTCGGACGGGATCTCATCACCAAACATGAGCGCCAAATTCGACTCAGGGTCAAATAACACTGCACCATGTGTCACCAAAGCACCCTCGTTCTCACAGGCACCATCTGTAAATAAAAGGATGGGAGCCCTTCCAGACCAAGCCTCCACACGTCTTGGTTTTGAGTTAACTAAGCAGTGCATGGCTCTCACAATGACATGTTTCAGCTGTTCATCAAGGAGTACCAAAGGGCCTCGTCGGGCCACCCGAGATATCAGTTGAATTGCCAATTGAGTACATCTTCCAAAAGTATGCCCTGCGGCATACAAGAGACGACCCTTGAGGGTCTCAAGAGTCGAGAGAGCCACTGTCTGACTGTTACAAATGATGTTGACCAAATCTTGCAAGTCAGAAATCCTGGAAGGTTTGTTGTGTACCGATACCACCCCTTGCGTAGCACCTGATAGGTCAATAACAGCACCAAGAAGGTTGAACTCTTTCGCAAAGGGGCCGCGTTTGTCTTCTGACATTGATATCCTCCATCCCAAAAGGCGCATAACCAACTCTGCAGTCTGCCATGCCGAATCGCAAAGCTCACTCCGTTCAAGCTGACAGAAATCATCAAAGAAATTTGTGTTGACTACGCAGAAAAGCTCAGATAAAATCAATCTGAGGGCACGTGCCATGCGGTTGAATGCCATGACCGCACATATTGACCCAAACGGCAGTGCACAGGATTCATAGTATTCAACTGTAGAAGTCTCCAAATTCCAAACCGCCAAAATTGATGCCCAGCTGTCATCGGGATGCCTTGCTAATTGCTTGTAAGCGCTTTTCAAATCCAGCGCTCTTCCCATGATGTCAGTCCAGGGGCCCTTGAAGAAACGCACGGCCGGGTCACACCACAAATTTTCAAAAAGGTCATCAGCCCTAAGAAAATCGCAGCCAATAAAAGTTCTTGCGGTGTTGACGACCTCATCCAAGCCAAACAACTGAAGTTTCTCTGTAGAGGTGACCGATGCGTTGATCAAAAATTCAGAAAAATCATCGACTGCTCGAATTTTTCCTCCTTGCCGCACTCCGAAACGTTTGGATGGCACCCAACAACCATTATATTTCAAATCCAAATCCGTGGCCGAAAAGGGACCACGTACCCACCCATCCTTCAGTTGCTGTTGCGTCTCTTCAAACACAGCTTTTGCAATCTCAGGATCTGAACCGATCCTACGGCAAGATGAGTGGATCATCTTCTTTGCCCAAACGGAAGATTCTCTGAGTTGTTGAACTGAAATCATCGCAGGTTTCAACTTCGCAGGAAATTGCTTTGACTGAGGCATCTCACCAGTCAACCTGAACCCTTCCGTTAACTCCTGGAAAAGAGTTTCATCGCCAACATTTGCGTCAGCGGCCATCTCCTTAAAAAGTAAAAGTCGCTTCCCGTCCAAAACGCGTCTTACGTCCACATCCAGCGTCTTTTTGAACTGAAGTTCTTCCGCACCCAATTGAGCGGCTCGTGACATGTACTTCTTGAGTTGCTTTGCTCTGAATTGTACAACCTCTGACGCACTGTGGTCTCTTATAAATAAAATTGCTTTCAAATTGCATTGGTCCACATTGTGGGGATTGTCCAGAGGGTGTTCAAGAGTCAATGCTCTGTGCAGAAATTCAAAAGGAGACCTAAAAACTCCAAAGGTTGAGACTGTACTGGTTCTCTTCTCGCCCTCATCCCCCACTTCAGACACATATCGAGAAGAAATCAGCTTTGAATGGATAGGAATACCCTGGAATGGAGGGTGCACTGACTCACTTATTTGAGAAGGAATGTCCACATTCTTGGAGGTCACGTCAATTTTGAACTTGAAGTCTCCCAACAAAAGTGGTGCACGCCCTCCACGCGGCTGCAGGCCTGAGCCCATGCGCTGAGCTTGTTCCATTTGAAGTGGTATTTGGGCAACATCCTTGCCTTGCTGTAGCAGTCTATCCACAAAAGCTGATGCCAGTTGCTTGCATAGTCCCGCAGGGTATTCTGTTTCGAGACTGGTCGAAAACTTGATCTCAGAAAAAACACCATCTTGTACAAGACCCCAAGGTAAATGTTGGTGCTTGTCATCACATTCCAGCAACAATTTTTTTGCATGAAAATTCAAAAGAAACGACGTTCTCTTCTTTCGTTTGCCGCCGTACATACAGGAGTGGATATGTTGGAAACGGCAAACTGATGGCGGGTCACAGAAGAAATCGGTCTTCCACATCCAAAGACCGGCGTGGGTTCTCGCAAATGACAGGGATGTCCATCGCCACGCACAAATTTATGACCCGTCTTGCAAATGAATATAAACGGTTTGCAGCTTGAACTTTGAGCTTGGCTACGCCTTTCAAATTTGGCAACCCCATTGGAAACTGCTCTGACCGCAATGGCGCAGGTTGCATGCCCTTACGCAAGCGGTGTCTTTTTGGTATTGGTATTTCTCTGGCTCGCGATGCTGTGCCGCAAGGAGGGGCTAACATAACAGCGTCCACCTTTCCAGATGAGATCCATCCCATGATGGTTTCCTGTCCATCCTTCTTGGTTAAATCGACCTTTGAGACAGGACCTTTCACTCTGCGCTTATCAATGATGTGATCAATGCCAAGTGCATCACCACCACACGCTCTAAAAGCTGCTGTCACACCTGCTGTTCCACAAAATATGTCTAAAAGAAAAAGCTGTTTTCCAGAGTGCACTTCTGCATCCTTTAAACCTGCTTCTGCAAAAACGTCATGCTCCTTTGGAGGTGATTGTGTTGACTCTTTGTCACCAACACCACTGCTAACGTTGTGCACTTCTGCAAATGAGCAACCCGTGACCAAGCGCTTTCGCTTCGCCACCGGTTCGCACGGACGACTGTCGTCCATTTTGACAGCGGCTGTGCCACGCTTTCGTGATGCAGCCACAAGGTGAACTTCTTCCCTTGTAAAAGCCTTAGGTGGGCTTTCCATCAGCTCACTTGATAGTCAAGCACCTTGCTTGTGTGCAGTCACAAACGCATGCCTTTTGTTGCAGCCTTTCTTGCAACACATGTGGAGCCCCTTTGGGCAATCTGAACTGCTTGCACATGTCCCAAGGTTGAATGCAAAACACAGAGGCTGACCTTCGTCATTGCACGGAACACAACCGACCAACTTCTTGGGCATGGGTGTTCGCTTCAGCCGCTTGAGCTTCAACGAGTCTTGCTTGGTCTTGTTCGGTTCTGCTTTGTTCCGTTTCGGATCTGCATCGTTCGAGGGTTTGGCTGGCCCCTCTGTTGCGGGCTTTCCTGCTGCTTTCTTTGGCAATGGCATGAGCATCCATTTGAGCTCAGGTCCTTCCAAGATCCTTTTCACAGGGATGTCCAACGGGAGTTCACCAGCAGGTCCAGTCTTGAAGCCTCCCCTCGTGGCCTCCGCTAATCTCACATGCAACTCTCTATCCGCTGCAGCAACTTGTTGAAGGGTCACCTGTCCAAATCCTTCCATAGGATCCTTCTTCAGCTCAAAGAAAAAGTAGTTGATGATGGCCTCGTGCACCTCAAACGTCATTGCTTGTGCAATCTCGTAAGCAACACCTCGACGTCTCAAAGCGTTGTGGACGTCCAACTCCGTGTTCAGGGAAGCCACAATTGATGGTTCCTTTGTAGTGGCCTTGATAGTTCCCGTGCTGTCAGTTTTCCAAATCTTGAGGTCACCATCCTCTTTGATGTTATTGACTTCCTGGGTTCGAGAGGTGCACCGCGACCACTCAATGTACCTGACCCTGCCATCCTCCACACATTGAACCAAAGAGTTGATCAAATGATGTGACGGCTCCATGAAGTTCGCCACAATCAATGGCCTGATTCGAGTCTGAAGCATTTCCATTCTCTGCGCGATCTCTGGTGCAGGCAACTTCCTGGGAGCTTCTTGCTCTGTGGCATCAACTTGGCGACGAAGCTCTGCTGAAGTCAATGTGTGTGACTCGAAAAAGAGTCTACGAAGCTTAGGTGCAGCTATGTGGTCTGCTGCACCCAGCAATGGGATTATGACCCCATCCAGAAAAGCTTGCTCGTCTGCACCCGGTTGAGTCGCAACAGCAAATGCGTAGGTCCCATGACTGACCCAACCTCTCAATGCCATCGCCGCCACAACATCGTCTGGGACACCAATGCTCGTTGCTCTAGCTTCGAAAACTGCAGTGCTGTCGACCAGAGACATGGCTGTCGCCACTACCAACCCTACTAAATCAGAAGTGAGGAGGTATTGCAGCAATGAACTGCCGTTGTTTCCTCTGACAAAAACAAGCTTTCGACTGTTGTGGCAGTGAACATGAATCGCGATGATATGAAGTGATTACACATCCTTAAAAATTCACAAGGTCTTTCATCTTCCAGACACAGCTTTCTGTTCTGGAGCCTGTCCATGCAACGTCATGCATGGCTCATTCATGACCCTGTGGTCATGGCTTGCAAGTGGATTTCATGACACTCAATCTGACTGCTTTCAGTGCACTGTTCATGCTATCATGCAACAAAAATGAAACACACAAATTTCACAAGAAAACCAAGAGTTGTCGACGAAACTGACATCTGACAGGGATTCACTCTTTTGTGTCACTTTGCGGACAGCATTCTGTCGGCCCAAGATCCCAGCTCTGTACTGACGCTTCTGCCAGGTGTTCGGGCTCTGGGCTCTGCGCATAGTGATTTCTGCTGTCAAAACATCACACACTGCAAACTCACAAAGAAAACGAGTGAATGTTTGAAAACCATTTGTGGACAAATGACAAAAATGGCCGTTGCAACTGTTATTGTCTGAGCTCTGTGCACCCGACGCATCCCCTACTGCTGGACGCTTGTAGCAGCTCCCTCTGGGATTCTCTGTGCCGGGCATGCAACTCTCGACATGTGACATGAAACAGTTACAACATTTCAAACACTTGACATCACTTAACTGAAATCAATTGCGAACATGAACATGCAAAAAAAAAGACTGAGTTCCAAGCACGCCCTGAACTGCTGCACTCAAGTAACAGTGAAGTAGCGGTGCTCCAAATCACTTCTGACACGAAAATAGTACAGACGATAAGAATCTTATCGTCTGTATTTGTTTTTTGAGAACTCACGAAAATGCCAAAAAGAAAAACAGTTCAGTGAACACAAAACATCAACTGCCAGTGAAGCACCTTGAACATTTATAGGGCAGGAAATTGCCTGCCAAACGCACTTTCTCAAAATTCTTAGTTGCCAGCTTTCCGCACTTCAGCTGGATAGCTTCGCCATCATCAGGGTCAGTGTTGGCGTTTCGTGCAATGTGGCAACACCCACTGAAGACATGTCTGAACACTTCTGTCTCTACTATGTCATGCTCTAAGGCCAACGCAAGCTCTTCACCTACTATCGGTGCGGCCACTTCGGCCTCTCGCTCCTCGTCCGAAGAAACGAGATCCCTACCAAGCACTGGCTTCTCGCTCAATTCACTGATGGAAGAAATTGACTCAACACCAGATTGACTGCCATCATAATGAGAAGGGGAATAGGGTTCAGACGGTGGACCAAAGCAGTCCATGCCTTCCTGTATATCATCAGTCTGACTCAGGTCAGGTTCAAGTGCTGAACTCTGATTCTGATAACAAAATTCTTCAGCATCAATGTTTGCAAGAAACTGCATTACAGCTTGTAAAGAATTGCAACCCTTCCGAGGCCAACGCTTAGCTCTGGACACATCTGGATCAAAAAGACCTTGATCGATAGCAGTTGCTACCGCACCCATTGCCATCAGCACAGGAGCCTGTGCATCTCTGCTGTACTCCAAAGCCATCTTTGCAGATGGGTCAGTGTGATACCCAGCCAATCGTCTCAGGTCTCCATCGCATCCAGCCTTTGTTAAAATACTGAGCCATGTTGCCTTCAAAGAATGCGTCCCTATCTCCATAGGGTTTGACATCGGTGCCAAGTCCCTCAACAGCTCTCGCACCCAGGTCGTTGCTTGACTCGGCTCCAGTGGTATTTGAGCCCAGCCCCCTCCTGAGAGGGGGGCTGGCATTGTCGGCAATCCTGGTCCCGCCACCAGACCTTGATCGCGCCGTCTCCACAGCCAAGGTGTAGCCCAATCCACGCCAGAGAGACCTGGCAAGTTGCAAGCTGCCGGCAAAAGCCTCTTTGCATGTTTCTGTCGTCCTGCATTCTTGTGGTGATATAACTGACACTCCAGGTAGCCCTTACCATCGTGCAAATCTGTAAATGGCTCAGTTTGACAATACTGTCCATCTGACCATCTCAGTCTCATGTGTAGGATCATGCACACGTATCCACAGAAGACTGCCTCAGGTCCTGTTCCAGAAATTGCAACGTGCTCCAGAAAACGTACCTGTGCAATTGTCAGTGGGGTCTTCTTCTTCGGAACAAACAAGGGGGCAGTCGCTGCACCCTTAACTCTTGACGACCTCAAAGTGTTCCCAACATCAGCTCCCAGCAAATGGTGTGCAAAAGAAACAGCTTCCAAGAATCTCGTCGCCCTGGTACGAGGTGCATTGTGTTCCCTGAGTTCACGCACATATGTATATGCCTGCAATTCCGACATTGGAAAGATCGGTGCATCTGGAGTTAAACCTTTTCTCCATCGACCATAAGTCAACAACGACGAAGACCGTGCCCTTAAGGTCGAAATTGATTTGCCAGAGAGTACATCTGAAATGGTCTTCTCAACTGACTGTGACTGAGGGTCTCCAGCAAGTGCATCTTCAATTTGTTTGCCAACCATAGATCCCTGCAAATTGTCCATGAGGATGATTCTCCATGCTTCAAGCGCCCTTGCAAGAGCTCGATCTTGAGCAATTGGCCAAGGGATCAACGAGGTCTTACGTGACCATCTGATCTGGCCTTCAGTTTCAACACGTGGGATGTCCACCGTCTGCTCTGGTGCTGTGAGTACGGGCACATAGACAGGTGGTTGTATCAACCTAGCTCGCTTTGCAAAAACAGGGTTCAAAGGCTCTCTCTCCCACGGCAACTTGATTCCAGACCTTTTGACGCCTAACTGGAAAGCAGAAGCATGCATCAGGAGATCCATTGCCAGCAAACAACCTACGAAACTCACTACCCCCATTTGAACTCCGGGTAGTGAGAACTTTTATCCCACCCACCCTCCCTTGAAATTTAAAAACGCGGTGAACGACTTGTCATAACATTCCACATGAAGAAACTCACAGCACACTGAAGTTGGACATGTTAAGAAGTTCAGGACCGCAAATTTCAAAAACAACTTCAAACCACAAAAGATTCAAGTTGTTTAAAACGGAGGTTTCAGAAGTCAATCTTCCAGAAACTTCGAAACGCGAACGCGGAGGGGAGGACGCAGCACGCGTAAGGAAGAGGACGGTGGCTCACCACCTGTGAGCTCGGTTTTATAAAGGCTCATCACTAAAGTGAGACGCAGCTTGTTTTCTATGCTGTTGTTTGAGCATGAAATCTGCCCTGCCGCAGCCATCTCTTCTTATGCTCAAATTGCCCGTGCTGCATAAGATGTACATGTCACATAGCTCACACACATGCACCCGCACGCAGATCCTCATTAACTCAATTTGGTAAATATGGTGTCTTACCCCCCGAATCGGCGGCTATCGAGCACTATACATTTGCGTGATTCCCCTTTTGTGTTCTTTGTGTTCTTCTCTTGGTTGGTGACTGTAGGAGAACGACTATTCTGTCGCTACTATGAGTATGATTCACGAGAGTCTAGAGTTACCTTTGGGGACTTAGGCATGAAACATCTTGATGTAGTCGACGGGGAGCTGGCAGCAGTTCCAGTGGAAGAACGGCCAGCTGCAGGCACCATTGGACAAAATATTGAACTGGTCATACTCAAGCTGCGATCGCCGGACGCCGAAGTATGGACAGCTTGCACAGCAACGGCCGCAGCGGCTGGACTTGATAGCACTCAATACCAAGAGTATATTCTGCTCTCCAATGGATTGATACAACGCACTCCATGCAATTGCACCCTCACTGACGAGGTCATCAGTTATATCGACGATCAGCTGATAGATCAATTGGGTTCCGAGAGCATCAACATTACCGATTCCTCTACGGTTCGAGTGGCAACAGTCTTCGTCCAACAAAGTTATACAGAGCTTGCCTGCTTTCGCTCCTTCTTCTAAGCCACACAGTCTACCACAAGCTGACGCCTTGTAGAAAACATGACGTGGCGAGGCGCAGAGTGGAAAGACAGTGCACCTGCTTGCTACATTCCATCATATCAATGACATGTGTACCCCGGAGGAACTTTGCATATCAAGTAGATCAGGCTGTTGCGTGGCATGAATGCAAGTCAACAGGTGCGAATAGCGCAGGAATACACTGCATATTGCTACCTTTCGGCTCAAATTGTCCCCTGCCCCAGACCCATTGGTGAGGCGAGGGCTCTCACACTTCTGGCCGTAGACTGGTTCAGGGGTGTACCCTCTCCTTACCCTCCCCCCCCCTCTCTCTTTCCCTCCCCGTCTGCCCTCCCCCCTCATTTCTCTGCGGTCTGCCCGTCTTACTGCCTCGTTGCCCTCTCCTATTTCCCCTCTGTGTCGCTCCCCATTGCCTGTACCCTCTGCCTTGCCACCTTGCCAGCCTATCCTGCCTGGTATACCTGGCACCTTGCTCCGTGTCATCTCTACTGATCACTTCACAGCCGGAACGGGAGTAGCCTGTGGCAATAAGCAGATTCATCATGACGCAATGGATTGGGGACAATTGGAGATTGAAGGCAGGCCCCCAGCTTGGTCCTATGAACAGCAACAAGCAAGCTGAGGGTACAACTACAGAAAGTGACCCAGAACTCCGACGTTGCGGCTACAAAGAATCCTTTGTCCAAGAATACGATGGTATCAAAGTGTATCATCATCAAGGCAGATATCAGCATATCGGCCCGCAAATCTATTCTTGGGCTTTCTATGAATACCGTATGGTCATCAACTCGGAATGTTGGAACATCATTATCGATGAGAACATGAAGGAAGTCCCAAGCAATTTCCCAGGCTCCAGCTCCGTCAAGCTTACGCATGACTTTTGCCATGCTGATTCCGAGAATAGTGATGATGTATGTACCAACTTCAGTTTTGTAGAAATGGGAGGCCGCACAATATGGCCCTTTTATACAACCGAGTCCTTCCAGGAGGACCTATGGATCTGGGTTAGCCCTCGCAGATTTGCCATCATCTCCAACCATCCGCACAATGAAAAGTTGAACCACTTCTATTCGAACAAAATGCACGAACACTACATTCTAGCCAACAGAGCAAAGTGCTGGAACACCTATGTGGTGGAAACCGATGGCAGCAAGAAGAAGGACTGCCTCATTGCCCTCAATGAAGACACAAGGATTTGTTGGGCCTCTCAAGAGACCTTCACTACCGGCTTTGAGGGCAAGTATGATATGCGACATATGGCACGCAAAGAAGAAATCCCTCATGGCAAACGCAAATATTCAGACCCTGCAGGGCAAGGCAGTGCAAAACCCTTTGATGCCACAGGAACCTATAGTGTCCGTGACATGCAAGCTCTAACTGCCACCTTTGCCAACCCAGCTAATGCGGCCTTTCTAACCCCTGAGCAAGCCAAGAGAGAGGCAGTGGCTGCGCAATGGACATGTGGACAAGTGCCGACCAGCGGGGAATCGAACCACCACCGGTAGTCTGTCCGTGGTGCGACCTAGCTATTCATGTTAATTTGTTTTCAATCTACTTCCCACTGAACATATCCTAGGCTGACTCCTTCCACTGCTTGTCTCCGTTACCTCCCTAGCCTCCGAATCTTTTTGTGTTTGCATCTGGGCTCAAACCACTGATCTTCACTCATCAATCGTCTAGCAGTTTCCCTTTATAGGTGTGAAGGTTGTCGTGCTGCAGGCTTGTTAGGACTACCCCCGACTGTCAACCTCCTACTAACTACTTGTCAATTTGAACGACCTGGCGGAAGCCATAAGGCGTTGGACGGAAAGAAAAAAATACTAACTACTTGACAATCTCACTAGGTATATCTCAATGCGTCTCGTGGTGCGCCATGGTATCAATGGTAAAGAAGAGCTGGTCATACAGGTGGCGGCTACTGCTCCTGTCGGATGGGATATCATGAAACAGTTAGCCTGGAGGCTTGCCTTAGATTCACCTTTTCAGATTATCCTCTACCTGAACAGCACAGCAATGCTGGGCCGGTGTCCATCAAACCATCATTCCCAACGGGCCTTTTTCAGGTCGGAGGCTTTCATATTCAAAGTTTTGAACAGCCTTGGAGCCAGCCGATACTTACCCTAGTAGAGAGGCCTAGCATTGATCACGGTCTACTCCGCAAACACGTGACCCTCCACCCACATCACCGCCAGCTGATCGAATCCTATCTCTCCCCGTGTCTACCGCAAAACTGCAGTATCGAAATTGACTATTCCCCCAAAAGCTGCCGACAACCATGGACGAAGATATTGCTGCACCATAGGAGGCCAGCGACTACCGAGGGCTGCCAGGCTTTTATTGTTCGGACGGAATCATTGCGAAATTGACCTCAAAGGGTCTTTTTATGAACTTGTCCGACGCCTGGGATTACTTTTTGCGCCAGACTTAGTACCCCTCCCAACCATCGATGAGCTTCGCGCACAGCTAGCCCGTGACCCCTATATTCAAAAAGTAGAACAATCTACCCTGACACTATCAAGCAACTCCCACTGAGGATTATCAACAGCTCCCTTGATGCTACATACCGATATCTAAGATCTCTTGTTGATGACTCCCCCAGTGCTAGTGTAAGCGCAATCCTTCGCCAACTCTGGTCTTTGAGTGCAACCCTGACTACTCAGTTGCTACCGCGATTCCGCCCAGAGTTCGTGGTCAACCATAATGACAGCGCTTTTAGATTGCTAGAGCACTTTGAAGCCATAATTGTCGAGGACACCATTCACGCCCTCATCGCCCGACACCCAACACAATCCTTGGTGTGGCTCCACGATGGTTTTTTAGTTGCTCCCCCGCCTCCTGAACAAATGGTAAGGCAAATCGAGAAAGAAGTTCTGTCCAAGCATCAGCTTTTTTTCGGTCAGCCATGGTTCAAAGTCACCTCCCTTGAAACCCTCAAGCATACCGCCAGTAGCCAAGCCCTATCCCTCACCCGTCGTACACCCCACAATTGCCAACGTAAGCAGCGCAATGCTCAAGGATCGCCACACATCTGCACCACCCCCTTGGAAGCTCTTGCCAAATTGCGCGCTCGACGTGAACGCCCGACGTGAGTGAGTTGAAACGTCTGCCCGGACTCTTGTTGCTGCCTCGGTGACCACAAGGCAAGCAGTTCTCTGTTGCTCACCTATCCGGGACTAATTCAACCCCCAATAATGAGCCTTAGAATTTACTCCACTATAGTCACCCATGAGCATAAAGCTGCAACCCACTAAGTTGACGTGACCTTGCGGAAGGTGACCTGACCTCAAGACAGACGGCCTGCCACTGCCTAGGCAGTTCCAGGCCACTGCAACATAGTTATTGCTGATTGAGACCTCCTGTGACTGCCAATTAACTTTCATCAGCTCACTACCTTATTTGTACCTACCCCCCGCCAATTTAGTTCTTATGCCTCATGAACACTGGTCAGGTCAAGTGGGGTGGGCTCCCAGGGGTACCCTGGGTAGCTCTCCCCACTTGCACAAGACCCATGAGGACATTTTAACACTGAACCACACGCCTCGGATAGTGGAAGGCCTTTTCCATAATTAAGTGAGCTGGCCCAAAGTGTTACATGCGCACTAGCGTTAACCCGGAGGACACCAAATTGTGGGCGACCCTCTGTTGCCCACCAATTATATGGCACTCCCAGGTGATTAATTAGTCCCCCAGAATGGACCCAGTTTCAGCCGCTCACTGAGCATCAGCTAACCCTAAATATCACCCTGCAGATGCTACTAGGTTGCCAAGCTGTAGAAACTGTTCAACACGGTCGTGTCCACCTCACAGTTTGATTACTGGTGTATCTCACAGTGTAGTTCCACGCTGCCTTGAGCTCCTGTTTGCTTACTTCTGAGTGTCCAGAGGGAATCAACTTCCCACCCAGGGGAAAAGGTGGGAAAAAAAAAGTTACGGTTTCTCTCTGCACTCCAGCTCCTCAGCAAACACAGGCATCGCGAAGCAGAGTACAAAACAGTTTGCCCTGAGATGATGGACTAGCGGTAGGACAATTTTCATGTGGCACTTCCTTCTCAGCCTGTTGGACAGTTACTTCACTAGAGGTGTCCTGGGAATGCGCAATCAAGCATCTTTGTTCAATGGCACCCGTGCAATTGCCATAAGACCCTCGCTGTTCCCAAGGGTACCTTGGGTAATGGAGAAGGCTCCAGCGACCCGCATCGATGTGCTCAGGCCCCTTCGGACTGATATAAAGCACAAAAAGCAGTAGTAGTCACCTGCTGTATTTGAATCTCGTTTTCTGTCTGTCCGTAGGACAGCCTTGTAACATGCCATATTCTCCGACCCTCCGATGTACCCGCGCATTGTAATCCACTGTACAGTCATAAGCTTGATTGTTTAGGTTTTGGACTTTTTTTCGGGCCTTTCTATCCGGGTGCCGTACCAACTGGTCAGGCGCAGTAGTTCAAGCTGAGCCACACTGCCCTTCAGCGTTACGTGCCACTCAAATATTTACCTTTGTCGAATGGGGCATATAATAGTAAAAACAAATGGATGACACTTCCCTGTCCACGCTGTCAGATGCCAGCAAATGCTGGGTAGTTATTGCTGACTCGCACGTCCCAGGGAAAGATATATCTTCTCTGCTCTAACCATAACGGTATCCATCAGCACACTACCCAAGCGCTCAACTTCTAATCTCCCACCTTTGTAGCCAATCCTATTGGTGGATGTTTCATAACACTGGCCAAATGATTAACGGTTGCTCCCAGGGATAACTGTTGCCCATTTGTCCTACGTCCAGTTTACCACATTGAGGAGGGCCCTTTATAACGATATACATGACACACCCTTGCTCCTGATAGTTATTGCCGTGTTGGAAGCATCGCCATACTGAGCAAACGCCTATACTTAGAGTTGTGTCTCACTATCACCTTACCAGCCAGCGCACTATCTCAGCCTATTCGTAGAACTCCCATCAATGTGGCTATAAGAAATTCCGTAGAATCGTTAAATGAATGAGGGTTGCTCCCGGGTGATGGACATCACTTTCCACACGACACCGCAGAAGAACGCACCACCGACGCAGGACAGAGAAGTACCACGATGGCGCCTCCCTCGCGCAGTGTGATAGAGCCGGTAGGAAATTATGTGCTGCCAAGTTAAAGTAGATAGTGCTCTCGCCACCCATGGCACCTCACACTCAGAGCTTGATGAGCTTAGTGGGCTAGCAGAGTTGGACAGCTGCTGTTCCCAAGGGTACCTTGGGTAATGGCGAGATTTCTAACTACTACTCTGATAAGCGGGGCACTGCGCCGAAACGGTGCCACCATGGTGTTCTGTACTTAATTCGCGCCGAAACAGCCTTTGCCTTGCCCCATATATGCCAGACGGCGGCATGCAGCTACGAAGCTCTATAGTGCTCTTGCAACTGTGCAGTCAGCAAGTTCCAGTACTAGTGTCCTGGGCGAAATTCACCCAGAAACACCAAGCATTGTTTTGCACGCCAAAGGAGGGAGCTAATGCAAAGGATTGCTTGCTTCAGTGAATGGTAGCTGACAAGATTTTCTGGCGATCAGTGAGCTCAGGCCCCTTCAGATTGGTGTCTTGTTCAAAAGAAACACGAGGAGTAATGTACCCTCCTCGGCCCTCTATTGTACTCCAATTGGTACTCTACCGCAGGGGTCAAAGTCCTTACCACTGTTAGGGCATGTCCATCTGAATGTGTCTAATTGCGAGCCTGGGACACATACTGGGTGGCCATTTAATTACCCAATAATCTTCTTCCGAGGTCGTCGAACTGTTCAGACATGTTGAAAACAGTTACTGCACCAACTAGTGCCTCCCAATTACTGTTGCCCTAGCTCCGGCCAGCCTCATGACAGTTAGTTATCACTGTTTGTTTACTCCTCTGAGTGCAAAAATCAACAGATTGACTGCCAACTACCTTGTCTCCCCATAACCCAAAAGGACTGCACAGGACCTCAATTACTGAACACTACTAGGGACCAAAAGTAGCATTATCCCCTCCTGCCTAAACCTATCCAGCTTGACCAGTTGATGTAGCTGATTAGGGACGACCACTATATTCATCAACTGTCCGCCTTTCTAAGGTAATCATGTCCAATTAGGCACTAGGACACTTAGTATACTAGTGGCCTATGACCATAGGAGGTGCTCCATGTGCATATCTTTTTGTTTGTGCGTTTTTCCCATGGCGCCCGTAAATTTGGGCTGGAGCCCCCCCGCCTCCGTGTTCCCTGTCCACGGCCTTGCCCGCATAGGACGTCTCTCGGCGCTGTGCGGCAATTTGGATCTCCCCACGCACAGGGCAGCACGCAGCGCAACTGCTGACCATGTTCGAGTCTTACTCCAGCAGCTCCTTTTCGTCCATCGTGCTAAACTGTTGGCCACGCGTTTGCAGTACCAGTTGGAGGAAACAATTGATGACCTGGACGACATAGGGTTTGACGAGCAAGTGCTAAGCGGAGTATTACGAACCGCACACCTGGAGATAAGTGGATTTATCGCCCGTTGTGACCAAGCGATGCTCACGACGGAACAACGCATCCTGCGTATACTAGTACGATGAAGTGCCGAGCAGCAATGTACAGATAGAAGTTTTTGACCTGGATGCACTGAGTGCCAACCTGCCGCCAAGGAACAGTCAATGCAGTCTGAACGTCTTGGGCGAAAAGGCATACCCAGTGCGGTCATTACTGGCTATCTGACCTGATAGGGATGGAATGCTGTAATTCAGCTCAATGCCGGGTAGCTATTGCTGATTAAGACCTTCACGTTAGGCGGTTTTCTTCTGGTATAAACAGACTGGCATCAGCAATCCGTCACTTCCTCGAAACCGCCATTGAACCCCTCTAACAAGTGAATTGTCACATTGTAGGTACATCCCCCTTATTAAGGGATAGAGCTGATTGAAACTGCTTCACGTACTCAAAACCATCTACGTAAGTAGTCCCTCATGCCCTCACCCCCCACTGTGCCCCCCACATCATGCCTAGTAGGAACACGACACATGTGTCTCTCATCCCCCTACTGTTCCCAAGGGCACCTTGGGTAATGGTGAGGGTTCAGCTCTGCTTTCACTCTACAAGTTACTCATCTCACCTGGTTCGCACACTCATGATCATCGCCCTGGTTCAAACATCCTGACGGTCATATATCCTCTCAATAATGCGTACTCCTTGCTGACAATGCTCCTCAGGGTCTATCGTCTATAGCATATCTTGCACCGATAGCCAACTTCCTGTGTCATGCGTTGCTGCCCCTGCCACTTGCTCCGCTCCTTGCTACTCCCCTCTGTGTCTTATGCCTCTACAACTGAACAACAATGCACTTTCACTTCAACCCTGTCACCGGCAACATGTTGCATACACTTCCCACCACAGCAGTGGTTGCTTTTCTTATCTTGTGCTTGATCCGAACATGACTCACTGTCTCCGTCAGCAGCCGTTGGCTCAAACTGCGAGGACACCGCACCTGCATAAGCCAGAGTTGCCTGGGTCCTCCCTGTCCCCATTTTTCAATTTGCTCGCCCGTTCATACATTCAAGCCAACACGGGGTTCCCGTTGTTTGGCCGCTGCCCGCAATAGCGAGTGGTTCCTGTCGTTTGGTCCAACCATACGCCACGCAATAGCCTCCACTCCGGAGAGTGCTGCCACTGCAGGGTACCTGTTGCTGGTATGCCGAAGCCAAACCCCTTTCCGTCTGGCCCAATCCGTGTTTCCGATCAACACTTACTGGACATGTCGGCTGGAATGAATTGGGACATGCGAGATGCCAGCAACGTTCGCTTCCTTGCAGTGAGGGGCACAATATGGGTAGGAGATTGCCAAACAACATATAACTTTACGCTGGTGGAATACCAATTGTATATCGACGAGGTACCATGGCTTATCTTTTCTACTCTTGCTGATGTCCTTGAGAACGAGTTTGAACCTAGCTTTTGGGAGACCGTTAACTACAGCCGGAAAGAGCGGTGGGGTTTTCTTGAACCACCCTGGGATGGACAAGCCTACGGTGTTGCGCCACCGTATACCAAAATTCGATTATCCATCTTTAATAATGTCGCTCATACCATGCGTGTCGTGTAACCCTTTGTGTGGAACCCGACCCACCTGAAAGTTCACCCGAACGGAGCAGCGATTTTCCATGAGCAAAAGAGATTAGCTTTCCCGCTGCCTTTGATCGTGGAGGCCCATGAGTTGCTACCGCCTATGCCACTGTTCTGGGTCAATGATGACAACACCATCCCATTGTGGAGAACCACCCTGTGGTTGCATGAAGAAACTATACAGTGGTTAGCTGAGACAGGAGAGCCGTACCCAACTGAATTGCGAGATGAAATTCAGCCACGCATTAACCAACTCAAACCTTCTCAGCATGCGAAGCGTTCACAACCTCCGCCTCCACCGCTACCAACCAGGTGGACGGAACGAACTGCAGCAAAACAGCCAGTACAAACACTGCAAGCAGCTACTCCGCAGGACCCTAAGGGTACTCAGAGCACGCCACAACAGGTGGCTGACCGAGAACGGCAATATATGGAATTGCAGTCTATTATTGCTCAAGCAAACCAACGGACGTTGGCAGACAGCCGACCAGCGGATGTCAAACAAACCCAAAAACCAGCCAATTTGCTGGCCGCAAGTCAACAAAGCACAGACAACGCGGCAACCGCCGTATCGACCAATCCCAGTACAGGCGTGGCGGCAGAAGCTCCAACTCCACAACAAAGCAATCCGCCGGCTAAAATCAGTGCACAATCATTATTTAACCAAAGACCAGGTCCACCATCGGCCCTACCCGCGAACAAATCACAAACGGATACCCCGGGTACCGGCGTGTTATCCTCCGACCTTCACTCTGCAACTCACAGCAAAGATGACGAACAGCAGCAACCTCAAGAGCAGCCCGCAGCTAACGACGACACACCGACAGAAGAATCGTCGCCTGCGGATACACCAAATGAATCGCCAGAGACGCAAGCAACTGACACTGTTGGTGCTAGCAGCCCTGAGCCTGCCAGTGAATCCAGGCAGGACGTCGACCTCGCCGCAGCGGACATCCCGACCTTACAGAACATGGAGAAGACAGCCTGTGAAAGAGTGGCCTTCCATGAAACGCGGCTTACCAGTGCTCGCGAGCATCTGACGCGTATCAGGAAGCGCCTTAAAAGAATGCAAGATGGCCAATCACCAGGCACTCCGCAAGCCTCGCCTGTTGCAGATATGGAAATGGAAATTATTGACTGATCCAACCTGCAGACAGCTAGCACTGCGTGCACCTGACTGTGTGAAACCACCTGATCAGTGCCATTTCTAATGCCGCCTACCCCACAGATGCGCCAAGAGAAAAGCTGCTGCGTGCCAGGGTAATACCCCCCGAACCTACCTTATGGGAGAGTACCCACTCAAGTATGACCCCCACAAGCCAGAGTAAGGGGATTTATGGGGATTTTTTTTACTAAGCTGTCTTGGTTAGGCGTGTGTCCCAGGTCCTGTCGCCGTCAGTCATCTCAACTCCTGTCGAACTAACATCTACTTTGGGCAAAGAAGGTTACATGAACTGTCATTGGCTCAATTGTTTGCACTGCAGCTTTTGTGGCTCCACTAGTTCTTATAGCTAGGTCAGCCATCCGACATCAATTCGCACACCAAGGTGATAGTCAAACCTTGATTGTTTTGGTTCCTCTTTTGTTTAACTTCCAACGAATTGGCCCCGCAACGGGGAACCCCGACCCCGGGTGCCGGGTGTTCGGGGTTTCCCTAGCCTTGCCAATCCAGTTGACACATTTTGCACTCCCTGCCCAGATAGCATCCACTAGTTCCGGCTGGTCACTTGGCACCTGACACCCGGGTACCGGTTGTTCAGGGTCAAGCCTGCGCCAGCATGCTACAACAGCTCATGGCACCAAACAGGTTCATTTCATTGGCGTCGCCTGACCCTGACGACTCAGATACAGACATCGAACCAACAGAACCAACCGTCCCAGATAAAACAGTCGAGGATGTGTCAGTGGACAGTGAAACGGAATACTTTGACGCCCTCGAGACAGATGATGACACTCCGTATTTCCAACAAGGGGCTGAGCCTCCCCCAAGGGAGCAGTGGGAAATTGCCGCACCTATCGATTTCTTCGATGTACAGGGGGTCTTACAAATAAGCCGCCAGCTCGATGAACTTTTCCTCTCGGAAAAAGAAATTGAAACCCCACTCGGCATGGACGATATCAAACAAAGGTGGAAGTGGGCCGATGTCGGCTCTTGTCGAATGCCCCGGTCACCCCTGACATACCCAGCAATCATGGTGGACGAAGGGAATGGAATCCGACGCCCCGCAGCCAGCCAGGTCCATCATAGGACGCTCTTCCAGTGGATAATAGATAACCTCTCATGGTTGCCACAGTATGCCACCGTTTATGTTTATGTGGACAACCGCAAACTGTCAGGCACTGATCCTCCGGCCTACTGGCCGCATTTCGCACCCTGGATCAAAGGCAGATGTACAGTTACTGGCCCCTACCGGGAGAAAACAACCGCTATCCATTTCCCATAAATGCTGACACAGGTTTGCATCAGGTCCACTATACCTGGGCTGGTGCTGCAGCCCTGGAGGCGCTGTGCCTAATGTTTCCCACTGTAAATTTTGCACTAATAGACTCTGACTGCGTGCCGACCTCATTATTTGAGATAGCCGAACTAGTCAACCTCATGACGGACAAGGCAAGCAGAGCCGAAGCAATGCAACACAACACAATGGCCAGCTCTAGCCAGTGCCCACCTGCAGTGCTCCTTGCCACAGAAGCCAAAGCTGAACTCAATGCCGGCTTGATCATTGTGACAGGGCATATCCCGACCGGTACAGCCGATGTCGATATGGACCAAGCAACCCCGGATGCATTCATACCCCTGACTGCTGCCCAAGGCTCCTCTCCAAGTGATGCACCCGCCCCAAAAGCACGACGAATAGCCCACCCCGCAAACCGCAGATCAGCAGATGAATGGGTCACCGCACTCCAAGATAGCCGAGCCAGTTTCCTGGCTACTACAGCTGTGCCAGAAGACCCCGCGGAGGCGATGAGAGGCGGACTACTTCTCACCCCTTTACTAGGATGTAAAGCTAGAACCCCGCTTGACTGGACACATGCATGGGCAATGCTAGGCGAATGGGCTGGAGCCATTGCATTCCCCATTCCGGAGCAAGGAGAATGGCCACGTCATGGAGATGGCCGCTACCTAAGACCGGACTTTGTCGAGCGGATCCCGCCCTTCCTTACCTGGGCGCGCCCTATATTCGAGCAAGGTGCACTCTCCCCTTTGTCTGTTTTCCCAGCCGACAGGAGACAAATTGTTCCAAAGCTTTTTTTTCCGTCCTACGCCGTGTGGCTTCCGCCAGGTCGTTCAACATCTATCCAAGCATGTTGCAAATGAGATTAATTATTGAATTCACGCAGGGGCCGATGCTGTAGTGGCCGCAAAAGTAAACTGGAAGAGGACCGATACATAGTCCAAAGGCTTTGTCACGTTCCAGAGAACAAAACGGAGAACAAAAACCGAAAACCAAAAAACCAAAGCAAACAAAAACACCAAAACAAACACAAACAAAACACAAACAAACCAAAAACACACAAAAGAAAAACAACCACAAGGCCACAAAACCGTGACGTGACAGGTTCCAGTTTATGGGTGAAACAGATCTGTTGAGGCGAGAGGTGATGGCTTGTTATCATCTCAGCGCATGCAGATGACAACTTGTGTGTCATGTTGACAGGCCCATAAAATAAAACAACAACAAACAAAAAAGACGAAATCACCATGGGCCACTTGAAGGGTGCGGGAAGCAACAAGGCTCAATGCGGAAACCAGGGATCCCCCCAGCCAGGATCTTCGGAGACAAATTGTTCCAAAGCAAGGAGTTAGCCAGAGGGTATAGCCTGCCACCAATAGTGCACGCCTTCCATGGGAGTAAAGTGGGCCTGGGACACCAACTTCAACAGTGGCGAAGCAAAGGGCTGCAACCGCTTGCTGTGTCGCTCATAGGAGTCGATGAGGCACCCCCGTTATGGACACACCCCACAGGCTGCGATTTCGTTGGAGGGAGTAAAATAGTCGCCAAGCCGCATGTCCCGCAAAACCGCAGTCTTACCAAGACGCAGGTGTTGCTGCTCCAGAGCCTTTGGACACCGGTGGAAGCCCCTAATAGCAACAATGACCACACACCCTGGCCCAAGACTTGCGAGCCTGCCTATGTCTTCTGCGGTCAGCAAGCGAGCCTCCAGCTCCCTACTGCCCAAATCCTCCCTCTCCTGGAAGCACTGCAACGACGACTAGAAATTGACCCCAGTAACGCAGAATTAGCCATCAATGAAAGTTCTTGCTGCCATACAGACCCCAAATACACTGGTTGGGAAATCATTGTCATGGATAATACCTCCTGGCAACTCAATGACGCTGACCCAGGGTCCCTGGACGTTCAGTGCACTGGGTTGGGTGGAGGAGAACTCGATGAAGATTGGGACGTACTGCTAGCTTGCAAAAAGGAAGTGCATGTGTATGGGCCATCCCTTAGCAAACAGGACGATTGGAATGCAAGGGCTGGCACAATTGCAGGCACTGGCCACACAGAATACTTGCTGCTGCACATTGCCATGTCCAATAGGTGCACACACCTGGTGCCGTGTCTTAGGAATGCCCAGTGCAGACCAATTGCAGGCACAGATCATCAGTCGAGCCATGAAACTGTTGCGCTTCTGTCCTATTATCCCAGCACACAGGAAACCGCCGTGGCCAGGGTACATGCATGGCCTGCGGCTTTTCACTAAGTTATTAGTGGCACATCCGCTGGTCGGAGTATGCCTGCCCTGAAATCCGCCCAGTAGATCTTCGAGATTAACAGGATACATGGTAGGCTCTCTCTCTTCATTCGAGGACACAGCGCTGGCTCGTATGCAGGAATGGTATGGGAGACCATCCTCTCGGAATTCCCAGACGTTGATGGCAAAACCGTACTAGCAGCCATTGCTCTGCCACCATCGCTGCTGACGGCACACAGCCTGTCTCAGCTTCGACAGATCCACCTCATTCACCATGCAGATGACAGGCTTGCGTATGGAACCCGTCGAACCATGACATTAAACTGCTCAGGCAACGGGGCTTTGCAATCACGCATATCACAGGATGGAGAGCATACCTGGGCACTGCACAACACTGCTACTCGCACTGGACACGAGTTGCCCTTCCAGAGGGACGACCAGATATGGCGCAGTTAGAAGGTACCCCAGGAGTGCTCCCCTTCGAAGTCTACTTACAGGCTCCTCTCCGCCTGATCTCATGGTGCAGCTTCGAGCTCCCAAAAACAGCCAAAAAACTCCTGCGCGAATAGCTGAAATGTGCGAGCTACCTGAGACCACGACACAGGCACTTGTCACCCATATTGCTATTCACAACTCAGAGGTAAAAACGGAGCAAGAGGCAACCCTTTTTTCCGTCCAACGCCATGTGGCTTCCGCCAGGTCGTTCAACAGCTATCCAAGCCTGTTGCAAATGAGATTAATTATTGAATTTACGCAGGGGCCGATGCTGTAGTGGCCGCAAAAGTAAACTGGAAGAGGACCGATACATAGTCCAAAGGCTTCGTCACGTTCCAGAGAACAAAACAGAGAACAAAACCGAAAAACAAAGAACCCGAAGCAAACAAAAACACACAAAAGAAAAGCAACCACAAGACAAAGCCGTGACGTGACAGGTTCCAGTTTATGGGTGAAACAGATCTGTTGAGGCGAGAGTTGATAGCTTGTAATCATCTCGGCGCATGCAGATGACAACTTGTGTGTCATGTTGACAGGTCCATAAAATTAAACAACAACAAACAAAAAGACGAAATCACCATGGACACTTGAAGGGTGCGGGAAGCAACAAGGCTCAATGCGGAAACCAGGGATCCCCCCAGCCAGGATCTCCGAGATCACAACGAGCGCCTTCACGGCATGACATTACACCCTGACACTTTGAAGCAAACACCGACAACGCCGGGTCACAACAAAGTGGTGAGAAGCTACCGCCGTGAAACAGGAGGGTGAAACGTGATCTAAGGTGAAAAAGACGGCGCGGTAACAGGCCGCAGGTACCCTCAAAGTCCGCTCAGTACTGCTTTTCCAATCATCATATTGCACCGGTATTGTGAGTAGCACCACTATGCGAGTGCTCTTGCAATGCAGCTTCGTGATATGGGAGATTATACCCACAAATGGGAGTTGCAGTGCACTCTGGCGGTGTATACCGCTTTCAAAATTGAATCCAATGCGATCGAGTTCGCGAAGGGCGAGCTCAACAACATGGATGCAGGCTTGCAAGCGTTGCGCAGCTCGAGCGGTCAACTTAGCAGGTGTTGAAACCAACTGCATTAAATGCGGTCAGGTGATCATGGTAGCTGGCTCAGTTATCTTGGTGTAGGAATACGAGCGTTTTTCTCTGCCCAAGGACCAGGTCTATCCTCAAAGTGTTCAAACGAGGTTCCGGACAGGTAACTTGTGTCTGTGTTAAGGTCCTCAGTCCGGTAGTGTTGCACGCTCGCATGCATGAGCTGTAGCTGTCGACTACTATCACAGAACAAACCATGAACCCCTAAATAGGGCCTATATTTCGATTCCAAAAATGGCCCCATCACGGCAAAGACAATGTAGCCAATCGGAAATAGTGAAGGATATTCTCGAAGAGCATGCAAAGGTCGGTGGAGCCTTCACAGGATGGCTGCAGGCGAAATGTTTCATTCCAGCTCCTCATTACAATGATAACATCTGGGCCAGTCCAAGTCCCCTGCAACCCCTGCAGTCAGCGTTAAAGTGACAAAAGCAAGGTGGGCCAGAGAACCCAAAAGCATGACGGCACACAGCACGCCTTTTAATCTTGTGGTGTGGGCAGCTGTGCTCTGCACGAAATCGACGTAAGATCTGTACTGAAGCATCGTGCGCACTGACGGTATCAGGGGCCACAATTCACCACAGCATGCTGTGTCAGCTACGTCTACATTCTTCTAGTCGCTTTTTCTGCTAATGTAATTAATTCCGTCCCATCTTATCTATTTCTGCGTTCTCATTTCGTTTGCTAGAGACCCCTAGAAAAATGTGACCACACCCAATCCCCTGCGACCCCTGCGGTCAATGTTGAAATTTGTCAATGTTTGAATACCGATCGAACAGACATCAATAGACATGAAAGGCTTTCATTCTGGGAGGTCTCCTCGATAGACATCAAACATTTATTCTGAAAAGTCCGCGGCATGTCAACATTGACTGCAGGGGTTCAAGGGGATCCCCTGCGGCTTTTCTTTCAACTAAGCAGCTGCACCTGCCAACAAACAGTACTGGGCCTTCCACAAACGCGCGTCGTACTACGCAATCATGAAGAGACATGCAAACTCAGATGTATAAACTGGTTCGCTCAGGCGCACGCCAAAAGCTGCATCGCAACCCTGGCGTCCATTCGGCAGGTGAGTTGTTACACGCTCCTTAGATGTATTGGACTTCCATGACCACCGTTCTGCTGTCAAAATGAAGAAAAACCTGTTGTGGCATCTGGAACATTTAAGCACCTTAGCCCAACGTTAAATTCATCCCTCATCGCCAGTTCTGCTTGCCAAAAACGGCCCACTTCTTCCACAAAAATTTGAAGCTCACGCCAAAAGCTGCATCGCAACCCTGGCGTCCATTCGGCAGGTGAGTTGTTACACACTCCTTAGATGTTTTGGACTTCCATGACCACCGTTCTGCTGTCAAAATGAACCAAAACCTTTTGTGGTATCTTGAACGTTTAAGCACCTTAGCCCAACGTTAAATTCATCCCTCATCGCCAGTTCTGCTTGCCAAAAACGGCCCACTTCTTCCACAAAAATTTGAGGCTCACGCCAAAAGCTGCATCGCAACCCTTGCGTCCATTCGGCAGGTGAGTTGTTACACACTCCTTAGATGTTTTGGACTTCCATGACCACCGTTCTGCTGTCAAAATGAACCAAAACCTTTTGTGGTATCTTGAACGTTTAAGCACCTTAGCCCAACGTTAAATTCATCCCTCATCGCCAGTTCTGCTTGCCAGAAACAACAAGAACAGATCAGGTTAGACATTATCGCAGCTGCAGCAACAGGAACTTGTTTTGGTAGAAGAAACAACTCTATACGCACTACGTTGCTACGCAAGGGCCTGCCTCATACCACAACCTCATACCAGGACCCCGAAGCGAATGTTACAACCTGTCGCCGGGGGAAAAAAAAAAGTCCAGCTTTCAACTGCTGCACTCATCTGGGCGCCTGCCACCGCAAAAATGCACATTTTCACCTGGGAGTCTGCCACCGCAAAAAAAAAGGTTAAGAAGGTTCAGCTTTCAACTGACGCACTCATCTGGGAACCTGCCACCGCAAAAAACCACAGAAGGTGTAGCTTGCAAGTGTCGCATTTTCATCTGGGAGCCTGCCACCGCAAAAACGTCAAGAATATCCAGCTTGCAGCTGTCACATTTTCACCTGGGAGCCTGCCCCCGCAAAAAAAAAGGTAAAGAAGGTTTTGTTTTCAACTGCCACACTCATCTAGGGGCCTGCCACCGCAAAACCGTCAAGAATAGGCAGCTTGCAGCTGTCACATTTTCACCTGGGAGCCTGCCACCGAAAAAAAAGTAAAGAAGGTTTAGTTTTCAACTGCCACACTCATCTGGGAGCCTGCCACCGCAAAAACGTCAAGAATAGGCAGCTTGCAGCTGTCACATTTTCACCTGGGAGCCTGCCACCGCCAAAAAAAAGAGCAAAGAAGGTTCAGCTTTCAACCGCCACACTTATCTGGGAGCCTGCCACCGCAAAAACGTCAAGAATATCCAGCTTGCAGCTGTCACATTTTCACCTGGGAGCTTGCCACCGCAAAAAAAGGTAAAGAAGGTTTAGTTTTTAACTGCCACGCTCATCTGGGAGCCTGCCACCGCAAAAACGTCAAGCATATCCAGCTTGCAGCTGTCACATTTTCGCTTGGGAGCCTGCCACCGCAAAAGAAAGGTCAAGAAGGTTCAGCTGGGAGCCTGCCACCGCAAAAAAATCAAGAATATCCAGCTTGCAGCTGTCACATTTTCACTTGGGAGCCTGCCACCGCAAAAAAAAAGGTCAAGAAATTTCAGTTTGCAACTGTCACGCTCATCTGGGCGCCTGCCACCCGAAAAAGGGAACAAATGTGCAGCTTGCAAGTGTCGCATTCTCATCTGGGAGCCTGCCACCGCCTAAACGTCAAGAATATCCAGTTTGCAGCTGTCACATTTTCGCCTGGGGGCCTGCCACCGCCAAAAAAAAAGTAAAGAAGGTTAGCTTTCAACTTTCAACTACCACAGTCATCTGGGAGTCTGCCACCACAAAAAATGAACAAATGTGCAGCTTGCAAGTGTATCATCTGGGGGCCTGCCATCAAAAAAATGTCAAATCCAGATTGCAAAACAGAAGGTGGGATAGATTAGAACTTTTTTTTCACACAAAGGAAGATTGATATGATTTAAAAAAAAACCTTATTCTATCCCACCTCGACAAAAGTTCATCTACCAGATTTCAGGAAACTGGGAATTTTTTGTTGGTTTACTTCCAGGTGAGAATGCGACAGCTGCAAGTTGATTTTTCCTGTTATTTTTTTTCCGGTGGCAGGCTCCCAGGTGAAAATGTGACAGCTGCAAACTCGATATTATTGACGTTTTTGCGGTGGCAGGCTCCCAGGTGAGTGCGGCAGTTGAAAACTGAACCTTTTTAGATTTTTTTTTGCGGTGGCAGGTTCCCAGGTGAAAATGTGACAGCTGCAAACTGGATATTTTTGACGTTTTTGCGGTAGCAGGCTGCAAATATGTAGAATCCCAAATAAGGATCTTTATGCTCGCGTGCGTGCAGTCTACTTACCGCGAAACAACCAGTTACACCTTACTACAACGTCTCCCCGTCAAAAACGTCGTAAACAACCAGCAAAACCGAAATCACATGGTTGCTTCCCTTGAAGCAAAACAAAGATGTCACATGTTGTGACTGCTTCTTACAAACAAAACAAACGAACTCACTCAAACTGATTTGTTTTGAGTTGGTTGGTTTGAAAAAAATTGTTCTCGTGGTGAATAAGCCATGAAACAAAAAAACGAATTCCGCTCATCCGGTGGTGACATTTCATGTCATGTTGAAAATGACGTAAATTACTCATTTTCAGACAAACCTATATTATATATATAAGTTACCGGCTAAGACGCCAAGTCTAGAAGTCATCCTTCCAAGTTACGCGCAGAAAAAAACGCATGTGAAAATAAAACCAAAAATAACATGTGACATGCGGACATGTGAAAAACTGCCGTCGACAAGTTGAAGCTGAAACACACTTGCACATTCAGTTTTCTTTTTCCTGTCAAAGCATGGGGAAAATCTTAAATTGTTCCAAGCTGGATCACACTGGCACGGTGACACAAAACCCACTTGAATCCAAACATTTCTTGAGAAAAAGAAATGAGTGACCCCGTTTGCATTACACATGTTAAATGACAAGCAACATTCATTGATCGTTGCACGTTTGTTTAAACTGACAGTTGGTGCATTCATGTTTGTGAATCAGCTCACAAGGTTGGAACATCTCCAACTGAACATTTGACATTTAAAATACAAGACGGAAACGCGATAGTTTCACGCCAGCTTCATGGATGATCGCTGTGCTCAAGCCGATCTAAGCGTCACGTGCTAGGTCCCAACAAAGAGCGGGAAATCAGACAGGGTGGCACACTCTGTTTCAGAAAGCCTGCCGGGTCTCCAAACCAAAGTCCAAATGGTCAAGCGCAACGCTTAACCTATCTATAAACCGCTATTGACAAGTCAACTGCAAACGTCCCCCAGCGTTTTGCGCGAGCCCGCGCAGGCGAAATGCACATGGACATGTGATAAGAGGCATTTCGTGTGGAAATTTGCAGGGAAAATGCCGGACCCGTATTCCAAGGCAAGCATTTTGTGCGAGCCTGCGCAGTCAAAATGCACATGGACATGTCACAAGAAGCATTTTGTGTTATGTCACCCACACATTACTACCACAATTTCAGCGTTGATGCAAACGTCGGGCAAATAAGACAACATGTCGGTGAAAATGGGCCACTCTTCAATGGTATCTCCCTGCCAAGTGGCTGCAAAAGTAGTTGCACTGCTGGCCCGCGCATCTGATTGACACCGGCACACAAGGGCATCTTCAGCCCTCAAAAGATGAAGGTCGAAACTGCCCGAAATAAAAAATCATCATTTGCACAATCTCCAATGATGTTTTGTTTTGTTCCACGTGAGAAGAGGAGGAAATAAGTAAATAAAGGGAAACGAGGACAAGCAAATGACCACATCAGAGTAGTGAGTCCGTGCACAGCAGACAAGCGTTACCGACCCGCTAAAACTTTACAACACTCAAAACTAGAAATGCTTCTGGAGGAAGTAAGCCAGGCCTCCGTTGTGAAGTGAATCCTGGTCGCTTCATGGGGCGGGATGTTCCTCGCAAAAAAGCAGCTTAAACATCGTCGCATTGCAGAACGTCAGTTACTCATCTAAACACTATGTCATACAACAGGTTGAACATCGAGCCTTCAAACACAGATGCTGCTGTTCATTGATGCAACCTTGAAAGTCATTAACACCTTTTGTCATGCGCACTAACCGGCGCTAAGGTGAAGAAAACCAAAGCTTTGCTGTTCCCCAGCGGTGCGCACTAACTGGCGCCCCAGTGAAGAAACTACAATGTAGCCAAGGTTGAAAAGACTACACACTCGCCTGAGTTTGGCGTGCCATCAAAAAAACAAGTCCTCTTTGCTCAATCGCCCAGCTTTGGCGATGAGTCTCTTCTGCTTTTTGCTTTCGCTTTTCAGCGTTTTGCTGACGTCTTTCAGCGAAGCTTTCAACTCCTGCCTTCTCCGCTTAAGGTCGCCCAGCACGTCAGTCATAGTAGTAGAGATCACAGGCGCAGCCACGGAGGAGGTCACAGCTGCACCGTCAGCCATAGAGCCCATAGAGGTCGCAGCTGCCAAATCATGCGCGCCGTCAGCCATGGAGCCTATGGAGGTCACAGTGGGGTCACTACTGGCGCAACAGCAGGGTTTTTCGTCTCTACAAATTCAATCAGAGCCGTTGAACAGGCATGCACAGTTAGCCAGCGCAGCTGTTTCCACACTGAACAAATGCTGGTCAGGCGCCAGCAAAACGGCTCCATGTTTTGAACTGTCTGACGGTCCTTTTTTCAGACCTCCGCAACGTTCTGTCATTGTATCTTCACTCCAAATTACGAGTGAACAGCAGGGAATATGTTTTGCTTGTACAGCGTTGTCTCGGCCAGAGAGAGGCTATCTGGGATTGCGTCGGCAAACTGTCCTGCACTGTCGGGTCTAAGCCCAGTGCTTGAAGGTCCTTGGTCAAAAGATTGATATTTCCATCAAGTGCACAAATGGCTTGAAAGGCTTTAGCCCAAGAACGTGCCTGCAGCCAAGCAGGCACTTTGAAAAAAATCTGGAAAAACAAGGCTTTGGTCACTTCGTGACCCTCGGCCCGCAGCTTTTGAAGTTCACCAGCAAAAAAAGCCTTGAAGGCTCTGAAACAAAAGACATCTGCCACCTGAAGTTGAGGAGTGAGACCAGTTGGCACGCAAGCTATAAAGAGTTGCAGGCTTCGTGCCTTTTGCAGCAAGGACTGCGTGATGTGGCACGGAGCCAGGTCCATGGTCAGAGTTGGCTGGCAGAACTGCTGCCAAGGCCTCAAAGCAGCTGCTAGCACCTCCAAAATTTCACACATGACAACAGATGTGTTCCACGACGAAGCTAATCTCCATATACATAAGGAAGGGGGGGCTGCAGCAAGTAAGTCTTCGTAAAGCTTTTTGGGGCACAAGTGCTTGTTGCAAAGCACAAAGGAAGGCAAGCACTTTTGCACGGCTTCATTTTCACAAAGCACAGCAACGAATGTTGCGCTGCCGCGTCTCAGAAGCTTTGCCCCTGCATGGGAAGTCCAACCACGAGCTTTGGACGCTACCAGTCCCACGCGCGGTTTCTCTGGAAAGCGCATGCAAGTCTCGTCTAAGTTCAACAAAAGAAGCGGTCGGTCCAGTGTAGTTCTGCGTTGCAAATGTTGCAACCATTGCCAAAAAATTGCCACCTGCACAACGAAAACGACCCCACTTCCTGGCCCCCAAAATGACCCCAGTTTTAGTTCCCCTACATAAAAAAGATCTAGTTTTGGGGCCGCTCAGCGGCCCCAGATTTGGGGCCCCACCTTGCCCTTTTCAATTTCAGGTTGGCACGACCATGCTCGACGAGATAAACCCCAGCGCTTGCGAAAGCGCTGCACCCATGCAATTCTTCCACGATAGCCAATGCAGCGACTGGACGGCTCAAATGCTTCGTACATGGCGTACACAGCCGCCAAACTTGGAACCACTCCTCGAAGATTAAGCTTTTCAATCTCTTTGACCAACAAAACTTCAGCCACCTCCTTGCGAACTCGGGCGCGGATACTCGCATCAAGAGGCACAGAGACCGCTATTTCCTCCACTAAGTCCAGCGTGGGGTAGTCAGCGTCCTCTGGGCGTAAGCCACTGAATTTTTGGGCGGCAAACAAAGTGATTGCAAGGTCGCAGCCAGACATCAAGTAGGCCGCACGGACCTTCTCCAACCATGGCAATGTCAGCCCAACGGGGAAAAGTCTGCGGCTTTGCCGCTTTCTCTTGCCGCTGCCGAAGCCATTGGAAAAACCAACTGTGTGTTGAATGCCATTTGGCATTCGCGGCATGTTCATCCAAGGCCTCCAAGCCACCAAATGGAAAAGCACAAGTAGGGATGCTGCTCTTGAGGCAAAAACTGCACATGGCCAAAAAAGCACAAGTAGGGATGCAAGTCTCAAGTAATCCGGATGGTTCCAAAAAAGTTCCGTGGCATTTTTGTTGAAACAGTCCTGAAAGCACCGCGCCGCTCCGACACCAAAGGCACGGCGCCTGACAAGGCGGGGGCACCAAAGCCTATTTCCTACATCTGCAAAGGCACCCCCGCAAAAAATGAACCAAACAAACCGTGTGGCGCAGCTTTGCGCGCTTGAGAAGATCCTCCAATGCACTGAGTGGCACACCCCCGCTGAAGATACTATCACAGAACAAACCATGAACCCCTAAATAGGGCCTATATTTCGATTCCAAAAATGGCCCCATCACGGCAAAGACAATGTAGCCAATCGGAAATAGTGAAGGATATTCTCGAAGAGCATGCAAAGGTCGGTGGAGCCTTCACAGGATGGCTGCAGGCGAAATGTTTCATTCCAGCTCCTCAGTACAATGATAACATCTGGGCCAGTCCAAGTCCCCTGCAACCCCTGCAGTCAGCGTTAAAGTGACAAAAGCAAGGTGGGCCAGAGAACCCAAAAGCATGACGGCACACAGCACGCCTTTTAATCTTGTGGTGTGGGCAGCTGTGCTCTGCACGAAATCGACGTAAGATCTGTACTGAAGCATCGTGCGCACTGACGGTATCAGGGGCCACAATTCACCACAGCATGCTGTGTCAGCTACGTCTACATTCTTCTAGTCGCTTTTTCTGCTAATGTAATTAATTCCGTCCCATCTTATCTATTTCTGCGTTCTCATTTCGTTTGCTAGAGACCCCTAGAAAAATGTGACCACACCCAATCCCCTGCGACCCCTGCGGTCAATGTTGAAATTTGTCAATGTTTGAATACCGATCGAACAGACATCAATAGACATGAAAGGCTTTCATTCTGGGAGGTCTCCTCGATAGACATCAAACATTTATTCTGAAAAGTCCGCGGCATGTCAACATTGACTGCAGGGGTTCAAGGGGATCCCCTGCGGCTTTTCTTTCAACTAAGCAGCTGCACCTGCCAACAAACAGTACTGGGCCTTCCACAAACGCGCGTCGTACTACGCAATCATGAAGAGACATGCAAACTCAGATGTATAAACTGGTTCGCTCAGGCGCACGCCAAAAGCTGCATCGCAACCCTGGCGTCCATTCGGCAGGTGAGTTGTTACACGCTCCTTAGATGTATTGGACTTCCATGACCACCGTTCTGCTGTCAAAATGAAGAAAAACCTGTTGTGGCATCTGGAACATTTAAGCACCTTAGCCCAACGTTAAATTCATCCCTCATCGCCAGTTCTGCTTGCCAAAAACGGCCCACTTCTTCCACAAAAATTTGAAGCGCACGCCAAAAGCTGCATCGCAACCCTGGCGTCCATTCGGCAGGTGAGTTGTTACACACTCCTTAGATGTTTTGGACTTCCATGACCACCGTTCTGCTGTCAAAATGAAGAAAAACCTGTTGTGGCATCTGGAACTTTTAAGCACCTTAGCCCAACGTTAAATTCATCCCTCATCGCCAGTTCTGCTTGCCAAAAACGGCCCACTTCTTCCACAAAAATTTGAGGCTCACGCCAAAAGCTGCACCGCAACCCTGGCGTCCATTCGGCAGGTGAGTTGTTACACACTCCTTAGATGTTTTGGACTTCCATGACCACCGTTCTGCTGTCAAAATGAACCAAAACCTTTTGTGGTATCTTGAACGTTTAAGCACCTTAGCCCAACGTTAAATTCATCCCTCATCGCCAGTTCTGCTGGCCAAAAACGGCCCACTTCTTCCACAAAAATTTGAGGCTCACGCCAAAAGCTGCATCGCAACCCTTGCGTCCATTCGGCAGGTGAGTTGTTACACACTCCTTAGATGTTTTGGACTTCCATGACCACCGTTCTGCTGTCAAAATGAACCAAAACCTTTTGTGGTATCTTGAACGTTTAAGCACCTTAGCCCAACGTTAAATTCATCCCTCATCGCCAGTTCTGCTTGCCAGAAACAACAAGAACAGATCAGGTTAGACATTATCGCAGCTGCAGCAACAGGAACTTGTTTTGGTAGAAGAAACAACTCTATACGCCCTACGTTGCTACGCAAGGGCCTGCCTCATCCCACAACCTCATACCAGGACCCCGAAGCGAATGTTACAACCTGTCGCCGGGAAAAAAAAAAAGGTCCAGCTTTCAACTGCTGCACTCATCTGGGGGCCTGCCACCGCAAAAATGCACATTTTCACCTGGGAGTCTGCCACCGCAAAAAAAAAGGGTAAGAAGGTTCAGCTTTCAACTGACGCACTCATCTGGGAACCTGCCACCGCAAAAAAACCACAGAAGGTGTAGCTTGCAAGTGTCGCATTTCATCTGGAGCTGCACGCAAAAGCAAAAACGTCAAAGAATAGCCCCAGCTTGCAGCTGTCACATTTCACCTGGGAGCCTGCCCGCAAAAAAAAAGCGTAAAGAAGGTTTTTGTTTTCAACTGCCACACTAATCTAGGGGCCTGCCACCGCCAAAAACCGTCAAGAATAGGCAGCTTGCAGCTGTCAATTTTCACCTGGGAGCCTGCCACCGAAAAAAAAAAAAGTAAAGAAGGTTTAGTTTTCAACTGCCACGCTCATCTGGGAGCCCTGCCACCGCAAAAACGTCAAGAATAGGCCGCTTGCAGCTGTTCACATTTTCACCTGGAGCCTGCCACCGCCAAAAAAAAGAGCAAAAGGTTCCAGCTTTCAAACCGCCACACTTATCTGGGAGCCTGCCACCGCAAAAACGTCAAGAATATCCAGCTTGCAGCTGTCCCATTTTCACCTGGGAGCCTGCCCCCGCAAAAAAAGGTAAAGAAGGTTTAGTTTTTAACTGCCACGCTCATCTGGGAGCCTGCCACCGCAAAAACGTCAAGCATATATCCAGCTTGCAGCTGTCACATTTTCGCTTGGGAGCCTGCCACCGCAAAAGAAAGGTCAAGAAGGTTCAGCTGGGAGCCTTCCACCGCAAAAAAATCAAGAATATCCAGCTTGCAGCTGTCACATTTTCACTTGGGAGCCTGCCACCGCAAAAAAAAAAGGTCAAGAAATTTCAGTTTGCAACTGTCACGCTCATCTGGGCGCCCTTTCTCCACCCCCGAAAAAGGGAACAAATGTGACAGCTTGCAAGTGTCGCATTCTCATCTGGGAGCCTCACCGCCTAAACGTCAAGAATATCCAGTTTGCAGCTGTCACATTTTCGCCTGGGGCCTGCCACGCAAAAAAAAAGTAAAGACGGTTAGCTTTCAACGTTCAACTACCACAGTTCATATGGGAGTCTGCCACCACAAAAAAAATGAACAAATGTGCAGCTTGCAAGTGTTTCATCTGGGGGCCTGCCATCAAAAAAATGTCAAATCCAGATTGCAAAACAGAAGGTGGGATAGATTAGAACTTTTTTTATGTATTGAGGCAGTACTCGTTGCGTCTGAAGCTCTGTGTGGGGGTCGTTGTTTTATGCTACCCTTTTTTTTCACACGAAGGAAGATTGATATGATTTAAAAAAAAACCTTATTCTATCCCACCTCGACAAAAGTTCATCTACCAGATTTCAGGAAACTGGGAATTTTTTGTTGGTTTACTTCCAGGTGAGAATGAGACAGCTGCAAGTTGATTTTTCCTGTTATTTTTTTTCCGGTGGCAGGCTCCCAGGTGAAAATGTGACAGCTGCAAACTCGATATTATTGACGTTTTTGCGGTGGCAGGCTCCCAGGTGCGTGCGGCAGTTGAAAACTGAACCTTTTTAGATTTTTTTTTTGCGGTGGCAGGCTCCCAGGTGAAAATGTGACAGCTGCAAACTGGATATTTTTGACGTTTTTGCGGTAGCAGGCTGCAAATATGTAGAATCCAAAATAAGGATCTTTATGCTCGCGTGCGTGCAGTCTACTTACCGCGAAACAACGAGTTACACCTTACTACAACGTCTCCCCGTCAAAAACGTCGTAAACAACCAGCAAAACCGAAATCACATGGTTGCTTCCTTTGAAGCAAAACAAAGATGTCACATGTTGTGACTGCTTCTTACAAACAAAACAAACGAACTCACTCAAACTGATTTGTTTTGAGTTGGTTGGTTTGAAAAAAATTGTTCTCGTGGTGAATAAGCAATGAAACAAAAAAACGAATTCCGCTCATCCGGTGGTGACATTTCATGTCATGTTGAAAATGACGTAAATTACTCATTTTCAGACAAACCTATATTATATATATATATAAGTTACCGGCTAAGACGCCAAGTCTAGAAGTCATCCTTCCAAGTTGCGCGCAGAAAAAAACGCATGTGAAAATAAAACCAAAAATAACATGTGACATGCGGACATGTGCAAAAAAACGCCGTCGACAAGTGAAGCCGGAAACACACTTGAACATTCAGTTGTCTTGCTTTCCTGTTCAAAGCATGGGCAAAATCTTCCAAATTGTTCCAAGCTGGATCACACTGGCACGGTGACACAAAACCCACTTGAATCCAAACATTTCTTGAGAAAAAGAAATGAGTGACCCCGTTTGCATTACACATGTTAAATGACAAGCAACATTCATTGATCGTTGCACGTTTGTTTAAACTGCCAGTTGGTGCATTCATGTTTGTGAATCAGCTCACAAGGTTGGAACATCTCCAACTGAACATCTGACATTTAAAATACAAGACGGAAACGCGATAGTTTCACGCCAGCTTCATGGATGATAGCTGTGTTCAAGCCGATCTAAGCGTCACGTGCTAGGTCCCAACAAAGAGCGGGAAATCAGACAGGGTGGCACACTCTGTTTCAGAAAGCCTGCCGGGTCTCCAATCCAAAGTCCAAATGGTCAAGCGCAACGCTTAACCTATCTATAAACCGCTATTGACA